>PVIH01000060.1:280803-476492 GCA_004025045.1 Sigmodon hispidus
AAAAAAAAAAAAAAAAAAAAAAAAAAAAAAAAAAAAAAAAAAAAAAAAAAAAAAAAAAAAAAAAAAAAAAAAAAAAAAAAAAAAAAAAAAAAAAAAAAAAAAAAAAAAAAAAAAAAAAAAAAAAAAAAAAAAAAAAAAAAAATCAGGATAAAAAGAAAAATGCTTTAAAGGCAAATTTTCTGGGAAGCATAAAAAGTATCTCTAGCTTCTTCTCTCTCTCTGCCCTCCATCCTGGATAAATAGACGTGTGGAGGGAGTGTGAGGACCAATGAGATCTCTGCTCAGGCTCCTCCCAGAAGTCTTGTTTACCTAGATTCACATTAAAACATGGTAGCAAGAGACTCCGCCCAGAGGTGAGGTGAGGCTAGGCCAGCAGTCCCCTGCCTCTGATTCCCTGCCTGGGAAAGTTGTGTTCCAGGACCAGTATTGGTCTGTGGTGGTTGACCCTAGACTCTCCTTAGCAGACAGGACTAGAGTTTGGCTGTAAGGGCCTCCTCCAGCTACACCTAAAAGAGGGGACATTTCACGGCTGGCCCCACCTCCAGGGCAAACTGTGTCATCAGAGAAGGACTGAGGATTTGAAATTCAGACCCCTGCCCAGAGCAGAGCCAGGGATCGAGTAGACTCCTTGCTCAGAGGAGACAGGAGACACATAAGCCCTCTTGCCACAACTGACTGGGAGTGGCCTAATTGTGCACCACTGAAGCCATGGGCAGACGCCAGTGCAAAAATACAATATAAATATACAGAACAACAAGTCAACTCCAGAAGAAAGAGGTGGTTCTACAACTACAAGACCTGAACAGAGCATTGAAGAGGTAGCAGAAGGAAGCAACACCAAAAATACCTTTATGAAGATCATTGAAGCCTTCAAAGAAGATATAAAAAAAATCCTTAAAGAAATAGAAGAAAATACAAATAAAAAATTGGAAGATATGAACAAATCCTTGAAAGAAAACCAAGAAAAGGTAAACCAAGAAATGAAAGAAACATTTCAGGAACTAAAAACTGAAATAGAAGCAATAAAAAAGGCACAAAAATGAGGCAAAGATGGAAATAGAAAACCTTAAGAAAAGAGCTAGAAATACAGATACAAGCATAACCAACAGAATCCAAGAGATGGAAGAGAGAATCTCTGGAGTGGAAGACTCAGTAGCTGAAATACATACATCAGTCAAAGAAAAAACTAAAACCAAAAGAGCCATAACACAAAATGTTCAGGAAATCTAGGACACCATGAAAAGACCTAACCTGAGAATAATAGGAATAGAAGAAGGAGAAGAATATCAGCTCAAAGGCGCAGATAATGTATTCAATAAAATCATAGAAGAAAACTTTCCTAACTTGAAGAAGGAAATGCCTATAAAGATGCAAGAAGCTTACAGAACACCAAATAGATATGAGCCCCCAAAAAAGTCGGCACGCCACATAATAATCAAGCCACAAATCATACAAAAGAAAGAAAAAATTTTAAGAGCTGCAAAAAAAAGAGCCAACTTACTTTTATAAAGGCAGGCCCATCAGAATAACACCTGACTATTCAATGGAAACGATGAAATCTAGAAGGGCTTGGTCAGAAGTTATACAGTCACTAAAAGAGAATGGCTGCCAACCTAGAACACTATACCCAGCAAAATTATCAATCACCATAGATGGAGTAAACAAGATATTTCATGACAAAGTCTGACTGAAACAGTATCTATCTAACAATCCAGCCCTCCAGAAAGCATTAGAGGGAAAATTCCAACCTAAGGATCCCAGATACACCCATGAAACCACAAACAATCAATGATCCCACAGAAGAATAGCCCAGAGAAAGGATATACATACAAGCTACCACCAAAAATAGCAGTAAATATCAATCAGTGGTTCCTAATATCCCTTAATATTAATGGACTCAACTCACCTATAAAAAGGCACACACTAACAAGATGGATACAAAAACAGAAGCCATCCTTCTGCTGCGTACAAGAAACACACCTCAACCGCAAAGACAGACACAGGCTTAGAATAAAGGGTTGGGAAAAGATTTTCCAATCAAATGGCCCTAAGAAATAAGCTGGGGTTGCCATTCTAATATCTAACAAGGTAGACTTTAAGCTAAAAGCAATTAAAAGGGACCAAGTTGGTCATTACTAATTTATCACAGGAAAAATTGGTCAAGAGGATATTTCAATCCTGAATATTTATGCCCCTAATATAAGGGCACCTACCTATGTAAAAGAAACACTGCTAAAGCTCAAATCCCACATCAATTCTCACATGCTAATAGTGGGACACTTCAATACCCCACTTTCACCCCTGGATAGATCAACCAGACAGAGACTCAACAGAGAAATAAGGAGTCTAACAGAGGTTATGATGCAAATGGATCTGATAGATATCTACAGAAGCTTCCACCCAAATGCAAAGGAATATACATATTTCTCAACACCCCATGGAACTTTCTCTAAAATTGACCACATAATTGGTCATAAAGCAGATATCAACAGGCACAAAAAAAAATGGAAATAATCCACTGTATCATATCAGACCACCATGGCCTAAAGTTAGAGTTCAACAACATCAAAAATCACAGAAAGCCTACCAACTCATGGAAACTAAACATCACTCAGCTGAACCACCTCTGGGTCAAGGAAGAAATTAAGAAATGAAAGTCTTCCTAGAATTTAATGAAAATTAATCCATTATACAGGGATGGAAAAAAAATCAGAGGGAAAGCTGAACACAAAGTAAATATATGTGTAGCAATCTTATTTGCATTACCACCCTTGATAAGCCATGCTTATGATTCTTATCCTCTTTATAGTTATTGTTAACTTTTCTGCATTTTAAATTCATTTTACTGTTTTTTGATAAATACAAAATAAAGAAAAAAAAAGAAAATTAATCCATAACGTACCCAAACTTGTGGGACACAATGAAAGCAGTCTTAAAAGGAAAATAGATAGCACTAGATGCCTATATGAAGAAACTAGAGAAATCCCACACTAGAGAACTAACAGCTCAGCTGAAAGCCTTAGAACAATTAGAAGCAAACTCACCTAGAAGGAGTAGACATCAGAAAATAATCAAACTTAGAGCCAAAATCAATACAATTGAAACAAAAAGAACAATAAAAAGAATCTATGAATCAAAGAGTTGGTTCTTTGAGAAAGTCAACAAGATAGGTAAGTCCTTATCCAAACTAATCAAAAAACACAGAGAGAGTATCCCAATCAAAAAAATCAGAAATGAAAAGGGGGATATAACAACAGATCCCCAGGAAATCCAGAGAATTATAAGATCATACTTTGGAAATCTATATTCCACAAAAATATAGAAGAAAACCTAGAAGAAATGGACAGCTTTTTGGATAGGTACCATTTACCAAAATTAAATGAAGAATAGATTAATTTACCTAAACAGACCTATAACCCTTAAGGAAATTGAAGCTGTCATTAAAAGCCTCCCCTCCCACCAGAAAAAGCCCAGGTCCAGATGGTTTCAGTGCAGAATTCTATCAGACATTCAAAGAAGAATTACTACCGTTACTCCTCAAACTATTTCATACATTAGAAACTGAAGGAATATTGCCAAATTCCTTTTATGAGGCCACAATTACCCTAGTACCCAAGCCACTCAAAGACACAACAAAGGAGAATTATAGGCCAATTTCCCTCATGAATATGGATGCTAAAATTCTCAACAAAATATTGACAAACCGTATACAGCAATATATAAAAAATATCATCCACCACTACCAAGTAGGCTTCACCCAAGAAATGCAGGGATGGTTCGACATACAAAAAACTGTAAACGTCATCCATCATATAAACAAACTAAAGGAAAAAAACCACATGATCATATCCTTAGATGCTGAAAACGCCTTTGACAAAATCCAACACTCCTTTATGATAAAAGCTCTGGAGGGATCAGGAATACGGGGAAAATATCTCAATATAATAAAGGTGATTTACAAGAAGCCTACAGCCAGCATCAAACTTAGTTGAGAAAAACTCAAAGCAAACCCACTAAAAT
This sequence comes from Sigmodon hispidus, assembly GCA_004025045.1. Classification (NCBI taxonomy): domain Eukaryota; kingdom Metazoa; phylum Chordata; class Mammalia; order Rodentia; family Cricetidae; genus Sigmodon; species Sigmodon hispidus. The sequence continues at coordinate 284,824 of PVIH01000060.1, forward strand.
CGGGACCTAGACAAGGATGTCCTCTCTCCCCTTATTTATTCAATATAGTTCTTGAAGTTTCAGCTAAAAGAATAAGAGAACAAAAGGAGATTAAGGGGATACAAATTGAAAAAGAAGAAGTGAAACTATCTCTATTTGCAGATGATATGATTGTATACATAAATGACAAACAAAATTCTACCAGGAAACTTCTACAGCTGATAAATACCTTCAGCAATGTAGCAGAATACAAGATTAACTCAAGGAAATCAGTAGCCCTTCTTACACTAAAGATAAAAGGGCTGAAAAAGAAATAAGGGAAACATCACCCTTTATGATAATTGCAAATAGCATTAAATACCTTGGAGTAACTATAACCAAAGAAATAATACAGATCTATTTGACAAAAATTTTAAATCACTGAAGAAAAATTGAGGAGAATATCAGAAAATGGAAAGATCTCCCATGTTCCTGGATAGGTAGGATCAACATAGTAAAAATGACAATTCTACCAAAAGCAATTTACAGATTCAATGCACTGCCTATCAAAATCCCAACACAATATTTTACGGACCTTGAAAGAACAATACTCAATTTCATTTGGAATAACAGGAAAGCCAGGATTGCCAAAACAATTTTGCTCAACAAAAGAACCTCAGGAGACATCACCATCCCTGACTTCAAGTTATAACATAAAGCTACAGTAATAAAAACAGCCTGGTACTGGCATAAAAACAGACGTGTGGATCAATGGAATTGAACTGAGCATCCAGGCATTAACCCCAAAACCTATGAACACCTGATCTTTAACAAAGAGGCCCAAAATATTTAATGGAAAAAAGATAGTATATTTAACAAATGGTGTTGGCATAGCTGGATGGAAGTGTGTAGAAAAATGCAAATAGATCCAAGCCTGTCACCCTGCACAAAACTCAAATCCAAAGGATCAAAGATCTCAACATAAACCCAGCCACTCTGAACTTGATAGAAAAGAAAGTGGGAAATACCCTCCAACGAATTGGCACAGGCAACCACTTCCTAAATATAACACCAGTGGCACAGACACTAAGAACAACAATCAATAAGTTGGATCTCCTGAAACTAAGAAGCTTCTGTAAAGCCAAGGACAATGTCAATAGGACAAATCAACAGCCTACAGAATGGAAAAAGATTTTCACCAACTCTACAAGTGATAGAGGACTGATCTCTAAAATATATAAAGAACTCAAGAATCTAGAGCCCAAAACCTTGGATAACCCAATCAAAAATGGGGTTCAGAACTAAAAAGGGAATTCTCAGCAGAAGAATTACAAATGGCTAAAAGGCACTTGAAAAAGTGCTCATCATCTTTAGCCATCAGAGAAATGCAAATCAAAACAACTTTGAGATACCACCTTATACTTGTCAGATTGACTCAGATAAAAGACACAGATGATAGCCTATGCTGGAGAGGTTGCAAAGCAAGGGGAACACTCCTCCATTGTTGGTGGGAGTGTAAGCTTGTTCAGCCACTCTGGAATGCAGTATGGTGGTTTCTCAGAAAACTGGGAATCAATCTTCCCAAGGATCCAGCAATACCACTTCTGGATGGTAAACCCTAAAGATGCACAGTCCCACTCCAAAGGCATTAGCTCAACTATGTTCATAGCAGCATTATTCATAATAGCAAGAACCTGGAAACAACCTAGATGCCCCTCAACTGAAGAATGGATTAACAAACTGTGGTACATCTACACAATGGAGTACTACTCAGCAGTAAGAAAAAATGATATCCTAAAATTTGCAGGCAAATGGATGGATTTGGAGAATATCCTCCTGAGCAAGGTATCACAAATCCAGAAAGATAAGCAGGGGATACTCACTCATTAGTGGACTCTAAACAAAAAAAAAGAAAAAAGCAAAGCATGTCCAAGCTGCAAACCACAACCACTGAACAGCTTGGGATCTGAAACACCTTGGACTGACACCTTGGATCCCACTCCCCCTAGAAGAACACCTGACTCAGTCTTGATGTTGTGGGGAGAAAACTGGATCTTCCAGGAGTGGATGCTGAACTGAGCAATATTGGAACCTTGAGACCTTGGGATCTCCTGCCCATGCTGGGGAGGAGATGGGGAGATGTGGAGAAGAGAGAGTGACCTGATGTGGTGGGAGGGGGAAGGGACTTTGAATAAGGGTACACAAGGACAGAAAAATGTGGCTTCTGTATTCATAATAAAAAAGAAAAAAAACATGGTAGCAAATCTATCAAAATGTGGCTTCACTTCCTTCCTCCCCCGTCATTTTTACTCTTTTAATACTATGTAAATTTGCTTCTAGATTAACTGTACTGAGTAACTCATGTGATGTCACAAACATCCAATCACACAGATGGACTCATTATTTCAAGACATCCTAAAAATCAGATGTTTTCATGCTCCAGGAAATGATATCATGTGTGTGACAATGTGTGTGCACGCATGCCTGTGTTCCTGTATAAATTAGCATGAGTAATTAATTGCCTATTATGCACATGGAGATTGGAATAGCCCACTCCTCTCCAAATGCTCATCTAGGATGCTGTGGTGCCAAGCTGAGGAACTGAGAAGGAACTTCGTGGGGTTGGAACATGCCGGTGAAGGGGTCCGAGGATTCCTCACCAGTGGAAGATGGATGGGCAGCCTCTGAGATGCACTCAGAAGCCATTTTCGAAGACTGAGCCAACAAACAATGGCGTGTAGTGTATTCTTCATAATATTATTCAATGTGACTTAATTCTTTACAGTATTATTCTGTGGGTTGCATGCACAGGCAACTGGCAAGCTCAAAAGGCAGGAGGAATTCAAGTTGGGGCAAAGAAAAGAAAGTTTAATGTTTTTCCCATTAAACTACAACTAAGGTTACTCTGTGTGGATGTGCTGTTTTCATTTCCCATGAAGTTTAAGAACTCTTATAGATTCCATTCTCAGAGAACCATAGGTCCAGCATCTCCACAGCTCTGTCACTTAAACTGTAGTCTGAATGTTCCAAGAGGATGGGCAACACCCACTGCCTTTAAAACTCCACTTACCACAAAGAAATCTGAACATATTGCCTAGCGCTTCCCCTTAGTCAGCTCTGTGTGTCTAGTTCCCCTTGGCTGTCTCTACTCTTAGAGAGTAAGTAGCTTACTAAAGTGCCTTTTTGTTCTCCAACAGACATGACTGTACCACTGGCTCCTGATACCACCCAACAAGACCCCAGTGGAGGGACCCCAGCTGTGCCCAGCACAAATGTCTTCTCAGTCTAGACAGCTCACTGTCCACCCATCCATTCACCTTTCTCTCTGGTGATGTTCCAAGCTCCTCCCAACATGCCTGGTACACTGCAGGAGACACCTGAGTCACTATCAGTTCCAGTGTCATGTGAAACACCTTTTTGTTATAGAAGAAGTCACTGTCTACTGTCACATGAGTAAGACACATCAGCTCATGAGACGTAATGACAGAAATCAAATACTTTTTTAAAACATAAATCTTAAATGCACTATAGTTTTCCTCTGTGTGTGCACCACTGGTTATTTATATTTTAATAATTTTTATGATTTCTTCCAGAATTTTACACATGTATACAATATATTTTGATCACACCAATTCTTGCCCCTGAGTCCCCCTGGATCGGCCCTCCTGCTCCCCATTATCATTTCCAACTTCATATCCTTTTCCCTTTAAGAACCCATTGATTTCATTTGTACTGTTCATAGACACATGGTGTGAAGCAATCCAGTGGAGCAAGGATGACCTACACGCTAAGGAAAACTAATTCTCCAAACTGAAGACAACTGATTCTCCCTCCTCTAGAAAGCAGCGACTGTCCTCATCTTGGATAGAGATGTGGGAGCCACTCTCTGATTCATGTTGGGATACTGACTGACTTGGCCTTGTGTTAGTAACCACAGCTGCTATGCACTCATGAATGCAGTGGTCCTGTCTTATGCAGAAGATACTGATTCTTCAGCCCAGTGCTCCCAGCCTTTTACGGTCCTTCTCTCCCCTCTCCGCAGGGAGAAGGTGTAACACAGATGTTTCATTTATGGCTAAGCAGACCACAGATAGTTACTCTCTGTCCTTTGACTATGTGTGTGTATTAACCACTGTCTACTACACAAAGAGGCCTCTCTAAGGAGGGCTGAGAGTCACAGTAGTCTATGGGTATAGAGATACATAGTTAGAGGGCAGTTTGATACTATGTCAATCTAGCAAAATCCTGGTCCCTAATCCAGCACACATGGATGGGAAGCTTATTTGTCCCAGGTGTGATATTTTCCTGTGATTTTAGATTTTAATTTTTTTTACTGTCCAAAATTTTCCTACATGCATGTGTTTTAGAATCTAGTACCCATTTCCTTCTCTCTAATTCCTCCCTTATTTCCCCCACCTCTATCTTCTCCTAATTTTATGTGCTTCTTTCTTTTTAATCCTCTGAATCCATGTGACACTGCCATTAAATGTATGAGTGCAGGACAATCTACTGGCTCTGTGTTTAGAGACATCCCCTTGTCAGGAGTCATAGATTGCCAATATCTCCTAATCTAGGGGTTGGGCTTTAGAACTCCCTTTCCCTACATGCTGGTATTTGAGGCCACAGCCAATGTGAGCTCATGTGTATAACAATCCTAATATTCATAAAGCATTTCCTGTAGTCATCTACTATCTCTGGCTGTTAAAATGGTCCTATCCCCTTGTCCACAGTGATTCCTGAGCCCTGAGGGGTGGAGTGTGATGTGATACAGATGTCCATTTAGGGCTCAACATTCCACAGTTTCTCATTCTTTGCATCTCGACCAGTTTTGGATTTCTGTGTTAATAATTATCTGCTGCAAAAATAAGCTTCTAAGATAAAGTCTATAGATGTAATAATTAATCTATGAAGATAACAATGAGAATTTAGGAAGCAGTTTAGTGCTATATCCATTTAGAAAATAATAGTAATGGGTTCTCCCCTAGGACCTAGGACCTATGCAGCTATGGGCTGTAGCCCTTGCTGATGATACCAGGCGTGAGGTCCATCTTGAGAATCAGGTTTTAAATCCATTGAGAAAGTAGTTGGTTTTTTTCCATAACACCGATGCCACTATTGCAACCAGAGTCACAGCTTGCCTGACCCTTCATAATTTTAGTTCACAGGGTTCATATCTAAGTAAGATTATTTATTACTTTCTCCCAGTAGGATGCATAGCACCTGCTAACACCTGAAGCTCTCGGGACAGTATCAGCTAATTCCTTCATATTTCATGACTTAAGTGTATTACATTTTCATCAACTGGGTATTAACATCAACTTTTGAGGGGTTACCAGGGTCAATGACAACAACCTGTAATATTTGGTGAGTCTTTGGGACCCACTAACCAATAACAAATATCTAGCAGTGTAATTTTTATCAAATCGTCTATGAAAGTGGTTCTCAATCTTCCTAATGCTGTGACCCTTTAAAACAGTTCCTTGTGTTGTGGTGACCTGTGACCATTTGTTGCTACATCATCAATGTCATTTTGCTACTATTATGAATCACAATGTAAGTATCTGTGTTTTCCAGTGGTCTTAGGAGACCCTGTGAAAGGGTGGTTTAATCCCATACACACACCAAGGCGTCAAACACACAGGTTGAGAACCATTGGTTATGATGTGTTGAAAAGGCATTGTGTGTCCCCCACCCCCATTATAAGGTAACTCCACTTAAACTCTTTTACCTATTTTCAGAAGCTTCCACAATAGCACATTTCCAGATGGGTTTTCTAAGGTCTGTACTGTTAATCTTTCTCCCCGAACTCCTTCCTCTACCCTGGCTTTTGCCCTCCACCTTACTTAACCCAAGTCACTATAGTAGCTTTTTTAATATAAAGGAAAAGCATGTTTAAAAGAAAACCAAGTCACATATTAACTGAGTATACAATATACAAGGCAGTGCTTAACAATTTTATGGGACCATGAAGGTTATGCCCCATACTTACATTAACAGTAGAAACTGTACTGCAGACCTGAAACTATGATAGCTCTCACACTTAGCAATGTGCAATCTGCTTTCTCAACATGTCAGCATCAGCAAATATCTGCAGCTCTCAGCCACGATCATACCAACAGCACACTGCAGTTTCTGAACTGGAACATTTGGGAGATCCCGAAGAGTACATCCACATTCAACTTATATTCAACTTTGTGAAATCAACCCAACTGTGAGCACAGGAGGGCTTGTATTTGGAAAGAAAAGAAGAAATGACGAAATGCTGGGTACAGTTATTTATATTGTAAAATTGTGATTCTTTCGCTATAATTTTTATATTTTACAGAATTTCTAGTATGGACATAAAGCAGGTACACCATAGTTTCCTTTTCTGTAGTAAATCTGAGCCTTACATGAACTTGTAAATGCACTTTAATGTTTTCTAATCTAATCTGAATGTACTTTTTAATATGCAAATAATGTTCTGTGTGTGCACCAAATGCTTGAACAAGGTTATTCATTCTATCACAAGCAGTAGCTCACAACCCTGAATGATGAGAGTGGGCCCAGGGAATAGTTAAAGCCAGCAGCCTCCACCCTGCAGTGAAACAGAAGCCAGGGCCTTTTTAGAGATTTGTGGTGAAGACAGAAAAAATGAGAGAAAATGAGATTAGTTGATCTCTGTGAGACACACAACTTGGTGCTGAGGAAATAGTAAGCATATAGACCAGAGTTGGATTCTCAAAACCCACATTTAAAAAGCATGTGTGGTGGCATATACTTATAATTCCTGGGTTGGAATGGTAGAGACAGACTGCTGGGGCATGCTGGCCAACCAGCTTAGCTAAATCAGCAAGCTCCAGGCCTGTGAGAATCTACCTCAAAGAACACAATGAAAGGATCCTGAGCAAAGATACCAAAGGTTGACCACGGGTCTCCACATACATATACAGGTATGTATGCACATACTCATGTGGACCCACACATACAGAGAAAAGAAGGAAAGAAAAAGAAATAAAGAAAAGAAAGGAAGGAAGAAAGACAGACAGCAGCATGCCAAATCAGTGAATTGATAGACTGATAGGATGGTAATAAAATAAAATAAAAACATCCAGGGATTCCATAAAGTAGAATCTTGGTTTCCTTGCCCTCGTAAAAAATGAATATATCAAACTCTTTTTCCAGGTTCAAAAACAGTGACTTTCTACCATGTGCCGCTTCCCTGTGCCATTTAATTTTTCTCTTATCCGCAATAACCTCTAAAAAGGCATTTATGTGCCAATAAGGAGGTCACTTTCTAAACACCCTTGTTAAAATGCCATTTATGTTACAAACTGCACAGCCTCAGGCAGAGGACCTCACAGTCAGCCTGAGAACTCCACCTGGTAGAGAAGCCAGAGCAATCACACCCATCCACACCGGCTGGCTACACACAGTGTAGGTTATGCCTGTCAAGCAGTGAGTGAGAACTGTTCCAAGTACACAGTAACCAGAGGATACACTTAATGATATTTTCATGTTTTCTCTTTTCATACAAGAAAGCTGAGGCTGAGAACAATACTGGGATAAAGGGGAGTCTGGGTCCAGATGTACCATAAATGCTGTATCCCATTAGCGTCTCTGGAAGCACAGGTCAAATGTCCTGTTAAAAGCCTCTAGCTGCAGAGGCTCTTGTGTGTTAGTTAGTTACCACCTGCACTGAGAATTTCTTAGCTGATTCTTTTGCTGTCTTCACCAGATTTTCTCTAAAATGCACCAGGCTGTAGGACCCTTCAACACTGAGTCTGTTATTCTCTCTCTCTCTCTCTCTCTCTCTCTCTCTCTCTCTCTCTCTCTCTCTCTCTCTCTCTCTCTCTCTCTTTCTTCAGCAAAGCCTCTAACTTCATTGCAAATCTTGCCTTCATTGCAAATCTTTGTAGACAGACACATAGCTCTGCTTAGTGTCTAGAACACAGGCATACACCACTCTAAATATAGCCAATCATTCTACAGGGCAACAGTGGAACACTACAGTCCTGTTAGAGGTGCAGAAACACAGGAGTTCACAAATGCAGGGAACGTGTGTGATTTCTCAATGACAGTTTTGGTATTCTCTTCAAATTTAGTGTGTGTGTGTGTGTGTGTGTGTGTGTGTGTGTGTGTCTAGTGAACATGATTATGGAGGCCAGGAGAGGACACAGAATGCCCTGAAGCTGGGGGCTGGCTGTGAGCTGCCCTACAGGGAACTGGGAACTGAGCTCAGGTTCTCTGGAAGGGCACTCCAACTCCTTGTCGTTGCTTTACTAAGGCCACATTTTGTTACGAGAAAAGCTTTTGGACTTGGGAACACTCAAATTCAGCACTCAGCTTCTACTGCAGGCACAGAATGCATCAAGCTCTAAATCTGAGCCTGTGTCCTTATAATGACACAGTTTCACCTCACAGGACTAAGGACCAATTTAAAAAAAAACAAACTGAGAAAGCATGAGTGGGTACTGAGTCAGGACTCAAATTCTGGAAGCATTAAACACACACACACACACACACACACACCATAAAACCCATATTTTCAGATCCTAAAAAACAATCTTATTTTAGGCAACATGTTCTGGGGGCAGAAGTGAGTCAGGAGATGGGTCTATTTTGGGCTGAGAACTTCAGTCATGTGAACTAGCTGTTTCCTGAGGCTGTGCGGTATGCTGACAGAAGAGAGTCCTTCCTTGTTTACCTGCATGTGTACACAGACTCTTTGTATCTAAAAATGGAACACACACACACACACACACACACACACACACACACCCCACTCTTTCAGTAATATTGTCCAAACAATGTGTCTACTTCTCTTAAATTCTACCTGCACCTGTCTAGTTGCCAACAGGGCAGCCTAATCAATGATGCTAACCAGACACAGCTGTGATAAAGCCCACCCTGTTTCTTAGAGAACTAACCAGGAAACTCTGAATCATTCACTTACCAAGTCCCTCTATCTGTGTGTCCTTTCTCTGCTTTTCTGGACATATTAAAAGGAATCCTTTCAAACATACATAAAAGAAAGAAATCTAAGAGAGAAGAGTGGATTTTCTTGTGGAAACAAGCTGGGAAATGGTTTTGCTGGGGTCTGGTGAGACCTTATTTGGTGGCTGAAGGACATGAAATCAATTCTATCACAAACACTGCAGCCTCCTCTCAAGGTAGGCAATGATGTTACTGCCATGCTTCTCTCTGCCCCTGACTACCGCTGGGTGCTTGCTGGATGCTTTGGGAGCTTTTCCTTCCTGGTGGACCTTAGTTTGGTAACAAAGTTGGCATAGAAATTCTAATAGTGAAAAATTATTAGGACCTTTGGAAATAATCCCTCTAAAGCTACACAACTGAAATGCCATGTTTTAATTAGACTTCACACAATTTTGGGACTCTCCTATCAAAGAAGAATCATCCATCTCCACAGTGGGTCCTGCCTGTCACTTAGCTGTCTCTGTCCTTACAATTAAGTGGTGTCCCTCAACAGGGGATGTGGCATCGAAACAGAAATGGTGCAAGGAGGTCAGTGTCACAAGCAACAGGAATGAAAGCAGAGTTGAGAAGTGTGCATAGAAGCCGGCTCTGTTCTGGAGAAAACATCACCACAGCTGGGAGACTGCTGTCATTTTTTTTTTTATTTGCCTATAGTGACACCTGCTGGAAACAAAAATAAATCTTAAGTTTTAAGCTACAAAATCAAGCTTTGAAAACCGTCAGCCATACATCATCATCCTCATCATCATCATTTTTACTAAAACTGCCTTCCTTAAGCATCAATTTGACTTCAGGTTTTGTTTTTGAATTTTCCTTTCTGTTCAAGCTGGGAAGCTAAAATTGAATTCTGCTTCATGATGTTATCATCTCACTAGTGTGAGGAAGCTGGGATTCAGGCCCATAAGATGCACAGTGCTCTTAGGAAGAAGCCCTGATAAGCAGTTTCATTGTAAAATTCCTTCTGAAATACCATTTTAAAACTTGGCCTGGGTGGGAAGGGATTTGGAATTCTGGCTTAGGATAATATCAAGATATCTCTCAGTGGTAGAAATGTTTGATAGAAGCACATTCGTGAACAACAGGGCTACACAAAGCCATCTTGTACTTGGGCTCAGGGGTGCATGTTTAAAGCATGTTCACAGTACCTGCTGCTCTGTGTACTGGGCAACCAGTTGTAATGTGGAGCTTCTACATATTACAATTAATTTCAACATTAATTTAGCATTCTAAGGGTTCCCACCATGAAGTGACACAGAGATGATGAGTACATTTAAGATCCACTGCCATCAACAGAATTAATCCAGAAAAATTCTCATCTACCAAGAAATTGCAAACATTCTCATAGAAATCCCATTCACAAGTTTAATCCTCCCCCATGATTCAGGATTTTACAGTTGTTATTATGTCATATTTACAGAACAAGATCTGGGTATCATCTTACTCTGAGTTCAGTCCCTTTGGTGTTTTCATTGATTTGTGTACTTTGCTGGCAATTTCTTCCATGAATTTTTTTTTTCTGACTGTAAGACTTGCCATTGAAAATGAATTGCTGCTGATGCAACTATGTACAGTGTTTTAAAAGCTAATGTTGGTAAAGACTGGCCCGCACCTCCGTTAAGAATGCCCATCAGCACTGGATGCAGGATTACTTAGTACATCAACACAGGCAGCTGCTTCAATCCCCATCGTCCTACAGTGTGACAAAGGTTTGGGCATCTCCATCTAATAGCCATTTCTCAATATCTCACCACTTCACCACATCTGCACTTATGGAGGTATCTTTGCTTGGACATCAAGATTTACAGGGAAACAGAGTTTTTCTTATGTATTAACTTCCATATGCATCCATTCTGTCATCCCTTCATCTCTAAAGACTATAAGTAAGTAAGTATCAGAGATAATAGCCTGGCTACTACTCTATAATGAGACCCCTGAGCAGACTAAGGCCACCTCCTTGAGGACTGCAGACTGTGATCATGCCTTCCGTAGCCAAGCACAATCAGCTCTTAGCTCTGCCACTGTTTTGACAGAACTGTGGTGATTTAGATATTGGTGCCCTAGTGGAATCAGTTTCAGTATTATTGGGGGCAGGCATATGTCTAGGAGATGAGGGTAGTTGCCTTTATGAAGCTAATCACCATTGATGATGGGTTAGTGGCCTCATATAGAACAAGGGAGAGCATATGTGCCCCCACCATATGAGCACAGCTGGAAACCATCATCCTAGAAGCAGGAAACTATCACTGAATACCCTAATATCATGATTGATGTTGGACCTTGTGAGAAAGAAATTCTCACTATTTATAAACCCTCTGGTTTCTGGGTGGTGGTGTCGAATGCCTTTAATTTCAGTACTTGGGAGGCAGAAGCAAGCAGATCTCTGTAAGTTCAAGGACAGCTGGGGCTACACAGAGAAACCTTGTCTAGAAAAAAATGAAAATGAAAGAAAGGCAGGAAAGAAAAGAAAAAAGAAAGCCCTTTGGTTATGGTATCTTATCACAGTACTCAGAGTAACCTGAGGTAATGAGAAATACCTAACTTTTAAAAATAGTATTTACATCTAGAATCTCTGAGAGCTGAGTCTACATACTTTCACAATGGCTAGGTCTCCTTGCTTCATTCTTAACTTCTGGGACTGGACTTTTCTAGAGGTAGATTTTTTTCTGGAGTTTTCACATTATAGGAAACAAAGCTGAGCCCAACAAATAGACCCAAATATCACAAGAGGCCTCAGCCAGGACCAGGGCTTCTTACCACACAGAACTCAGAGGCCAGAAAACTATACCTTAAAGCTAAACTAATTCAGTTTGTACTCTTGGGAGCATGCTGCTGAATTTAGTGTCCACACTTCTATTTTAGTTGATTAATTGTATCCTGCAATTATTAGCAAACAATATCAAAAGCTTAAGCATGTTCATGGAGACACAGTATGAAGGTACCACTACAGGTCTTCAGTTTGGGAGTGTTTTAGTATTATCATTCTTATTATCATTTGAATAGACTACAGGAAGGTCTGTGTGACACCTTAGGATATCAAGGACCACATTTCCACTTCCTCAGCATCTTAGTGTGACTGAAGGCACAGGAAGGAGGTGAAGCCAGTGTGTGTGTGATGAGTATATGCCCCCAAGCTAGTGTACTATGTCTAAACTCAGGTTTTTCAATGGTTCTAATTCAGAAAAACAGTGGTGAATTGTAGGGAGCTGCGTTGTACCACGCCCTAAAGGTGGCGCTGGTTTCCGCCTTCCACCTTTCTCTATGGTGAGTGCTCTCGGGAGTAAACAACTCCTTATTGGCTGTAGGCGAGGATGGTGGCTTGCTTCCGGTGCCTCGGGACCTATGGGCAATGTCCACGTGGCTTACCAGGATTGGAGGCCCAGAGGGTATTTAGCCACGAGCGGACTCCCCCCCCCCCCCGGGGGTCGTTCATCATACCTCTGAGAGTGAGAGTGAGTAAGTGAGAGACAAGGAGATAATTAAAGGCCCGAATAAACTGAAAAGAGAAGGATCCGGTGTTGCGTGTTCCTTGCGGGACGAGGTGGCTCGCGACAGTGAATAGAACCTCCCACAATGGAGTGGATATCTCTGCCTTTAATCTATCTGGTAGGCCTTCAGGATTGTGGCAGGGCTTTCAATGGAGACACTTGTCAGCACACTTGGAATGTGACCTAACCCTATTAGAGGATTCATATTTTTTTTTTTTAAACTTTATTTACTTATTTATTTGTCTTGGTGTTTTTCTGGAACTGGAACTACAGACAGTTGTTAGCTGCCATGTGGGTGCTGGGAATCGAACCCAGGTCCTCTGGAAGAGCAGACGGTGCTCTTAACCACTGAGCCATCTCTCCAGCCCAGGATTCATATTTTTTAAAGGGAACATAGGAGTCATCTTATGAGCTATCATTGGCCTTAAAAGGAGTAATGATTGTCCCTTATTATATGCGACATATATGTGTGTGTTCATAATGATGCTAGATGGTTAGATTGGCTGCCAATGGAGGCGGGGAAAGTACTGATTCATTACTGTAAAACCTGACAAGTAAAAGAAATGAAGCTTCCAATTTTTCCTACTTCTACAGCTATATTTCAGGATAATAAGAGGTTGATATTAAGACATCTCTAAAGAGGAATCCAGGCTAATGAAAAAGTAATGATAAAACTACAAAATTCAGTATTTTATAACTGTCTTTTCAATGTTGAATATCAAACCTAGGGCTTCATGCATCTAGGCAAGCACCCACCACAAAGTAGAACATACTTTGTAAATCACCTGTGTTGTGACCCATGATGGAAAACACCAAGAAATGGAATTTATTTTCTTCAAAAAAAAAACAATTTTACTTGGAATTTAATGAAGTTTCTAACTCTAAGCATGAGGCTAGAATGTCTACCATTTAGGAACAATATTAATATTAAGAACATGAACAATGCCTTAAAGCATAATCAGCCAGACACAAAAAGTGAGGAGATTCAGGGTGTGGACATTATTATTTTTCAGAGTAAAAGCACCTACTCTGCAGTTAGATATACATTAGCTTCTACCCCAGGCCCATCCTAACTTTTCAGAAGGCCTCAGAAAATACAGATAACTTCTTCGATCTCTAGTCTTTCACACCTCAGAGGCATGAAAAATAAGGGAAGTGAAGTAAGAAAAATATATTTTAAAATAACTAAAATGATGAAATAAAATGCATTAATGTGCACTGGATTCTGACTTTAAAAATATGTGGGGGCTGGAGAGATGGCTCAGCAGTTAAGAGCACCGTCTGCTCTTCCAGAGGACCAGGGTTCGATTCCCAGCACCCACATGGCAGCTAACAACTGTCTGTAGTTCCAGTTCCAGGCAAACACCAAGGCAAATAAATAAATAAAAAAAAAATGTTCAGAACAATCAATAAAATATGAGTATAAGGTAGACACTAGATGATTAAAAACTGTTAGCCTTATGAAGGGTGATGAATATATTGTTTTATAAATTCAAAGCCCTTATTGTTGGATATGCATGGTGAATCAATAGTGTTTCACATTCCACAAAATATTCATACAAACAAGTATAAAGCTGAGAAGATAAAATGTTGACAATGATTGGAACTTGGTAATATGGGCATTAATTATCATATATTTTATATGATTAAGGTAGTCATAATATAAGTATAATAACAACAATAACTATATAATAATAAGGGGTACATACATTGTCTAATTGGGGAAAAAATCTTGATGAATTAAAACTTTTTCATGAAAGTCTACACACATAATGCTAATAGTGAAATTTTTTTGTTAAAAACTTGTCTAATGTTTATCTGGGAAAGATGAAAATCGTCTCCAGAAAAATCCAAAGATGATTATACAGAAGCCTTGGCAACACTTAGCACTGCTGAGGAGGTAAGAATAGTGTACCCTTTCTCCAAGCTCTTTGGAGTACCAGTCACTATATATGTGTATTGGCCTTTCCTCTTCTGCCGCGATAAAATGCCATGGCCAAAGTGGGTTAGGGAAGGAAGAGGGGCAAAAAAAGAGAGTAAAGGGATGGAGGGGAAGTGAGCTGAGACCATAAGCTCGCGCAGTTCGGCTCCCAGTAACACACTTCCTCTAGCAAGCCTGACCTCCTACAGGGCCCGTAACCTTCCCAACAGCATAACCAACTGGGGACCAAGTGTTCAAAGTCAAGAGCACACAGGAGTAGGAGCCATTTCTTATTTAAACTACCACAGTCCACTCCCTAGCCATCTCATGATGCAAATGCTTTAAGTCAGACTTCAGAAGTGTCCATAGTCTTCAACAGTCTCAACACTGTTCAAAAGTCCAAAGTCTCTTCTGAGACCTAAGGCAGCCTCTTAACTGTGGATCACTGTGCAATTTCAAGATATATTACATACTTCCAACATACACTGCCATAAAATATACATTTCTACTTCAAGAGAAAGAAATGGAGTCATAATGAGGAAAGATTGAAGCAGCAAAACCAAAACTCAGCAGGGCAAACTCCAGAGCCTATAGCTCCATGTCCAATGTCTGGGACTTTAAGTTCAAAGAGCTCAAATGGCTCTGCTGCTCCTACATCATGCATCTCTATCAGGCTGGTTCTTTGCCATGTATGCAGCAGCTCTCCTCGGCAGATGCCTCAAGACATCAGCACCTCCAACAGTGTCTATCACAACCCAGCCTTCACCTTCCTGTCTTCAATGGCCTCTCAAAATCTCTTCTCATGGACTTGGGTACTGTCACACATACTTGGCCTTAGTCACTCTCTGAAACCATGGAAAAATAATCCATGACCCTCTTCGACTCTTTCTATTTATTTTTCTTTCTAAAACCAGCACCATGTGGACAATGTGTGTGGCTGCCAACTTGAGGAGGATCCTGGTCCTCTTGAATCACACATAGCTACAGCAGCCTCTTACGCAGTTGTTTCCTAGAAGCAATAAATCCCTTCATTCAGTGGGATTGTGCCTCAGGGTACCTTGCTTCTCGATAGTGAAGGGAATCTCTGAAAACTCAGCTTCCTTTTCAGCACATGACTGGACCACGATTGCATTCTTCCTTGCCTTTCTTCTCACCTACCTGCACACTTATTCTTTCTCTCTGCACCATGTGATGCTCTTTTTTTTATTTCAGACCTGCACAGTATTAACCACACCACAGATTCTATGCTATGCTGCCTCAAAATCTTTTCTGCCCTGTGCAAGTTCTCAGGACATGAGCAGAATATAGCCAGATTCTTTGGCAAAATACCAAAGAATTCCTTCTGCCTCCATTGCTAATAGATCCTTGTTCTCAAGCATGCAGAACTTTACTGTGGAGATCTACTGTCTGTACTACTCTTGGCACCATGTCCTCCAGGTTTGTGTAAGCATAGCTCACTGAGCTCTGCTTACAATAGTCAACAGCTTTTCTAGCTTAAAGCCTTACATATTCTCCTACAAAGCACCATGGTCAGGTTCTTTATAGCAATAGCCTACTTTCCTTGAACCAGTTTCTGTATTAGTTCCTTTTTTGTTGCTATGCTAAAATATCGTAACCAAAAGCAACTCATGGAAGGAGACATATTTTGGCCTATAGTTCCAAAGGGATAAAGAGCATCATGGCAGGGAACTCATGACATGATAGGTGGAACAGGAGGCTGGCTGATCATGTTTCATATATACAAATGAAGCAAAGAGAACAGGAACCCTCCAAGCTTGCCCTACTGATGTACTTCCTCTAGCAAGGCTGCACCTAAAGGCTACATAGCCTCCCCTAGACAGTGTCACCAACCAATACCAGTTGTAGAAATATGTGAACATTACTCATTCAAAACACTGCAGGTCTTATTTTCTCAAGAAGATTCTAAGGTTCTACAATTACTTCTCTGCCATTTATTCTCCATACTTCACTGTCTTCAGAATAAATACAATCATTATGGAGTTGGAAATGCCTTGGGTCAGGCCAAGACCTATCTTAATTATCCATAAAACATCAGGAATAATGTAATTGATGTGCGTAGGCTTTACTTTTCCCATCTGTAGAATAGACAAGGTGTTTTCTATCTCCCTTCCGTAGAGAAGATCTAACCCTGGTCAGGAGGCCTTTCCTTTCCTTTGCTTTTCCAACTCTCTCCATAGAAGCAGCATTTTTGTTTTTGTGAAATTCCACTGTCTGGCTCATCCAGAACAACTTCAAGCTTCTGTCAATACTGACTTCAACTTAGACATCAAACAGGCAATGCTGACTGTCAGTTAGTCCCCATCTCCACTCTTCCTGCTCTGCTCTTCTTTGAGTGACAGATCATCCCTCCCTGCCCCTAGAGATATCCCTTAAATCATCAGTAGAGAATTGAAAATATAGCACCAAGCCCCATTCGTGCTTGGCAGCGCTGTACACAGCATGTACTGGGAGCTGACGTGCTCATCAACATCACACCTTGATCTTTGAAGCTGCTGTTAAATGAAATAAGGGTTTTACATAACAGAAAACACTAAGGTACAGATGACAGACAGGAGGGTCGTGTAAGCCACAGTGATGTTCTGGGCAGCTGGACATTAACATCCACAAGTAATTGAGAAGAATAGATTTTATTACAGTATTGGAAATAACACTCAAATCAAAGCCTTTCAGTTGCTTGTTCCCTGAATTATTTAGTAATATTTTAAGACCATGGTTGACTGCACAGAACTAACTGTAGGGGATAAAACCACAAACGAAGATCATTGTATATTCTACCTCTCACAAGAAAACTCATCCCACCACAGTGTCGGTCATGATGATGTTTCATAATAAAGAACTCATTGGTCAGCACACAACTTTCTGAAGTAGTTCCCGATACAGGCCTTGCAGGGCAATATGTCTCTATTAGTTTATCTTAGAAGTCTGAATAAACCCAAAGTATTTGAAATCCGTGTGTGATTGATACTCAGCTACACATCTGAGAGACTGGCAGGTCATTGTATGCACTGGCCAGCCATTTGCCAAGGTGAGGATCAGAACTGTATCTGTAGACTTCGTGACAGAATATGGCCAAAAACCACCATGAAGCCCAGCTCTCCAGAGAACAAAGTCTATATACAATGCTGTCACTGCACAGTCTGATAGGGGTGCATGACCTCTCTCACTCAACAGGAAAGGATCCATTTCTCACTAAATCTTTCATTTGCAGGACTGTTATAGCCACCCTTTCCTTTTAATGGCTGTCAAATGTGGACCTAAATCATAACCATTGAGCTTCCCTGCCCTCTTCAAGTTAGCTGCACTGCTTACCATCTGAGAGCCTTGTCTCTCCATGAAGAGAGATAGATTCCGATGCAGGTTTTGTCTCTGGAATTAGAAAACCCGTTTCTGGTGTTGGTATAGCTGGTTGGTAGTGTGTAGAAAAATGCAAATAGATCCAAGCCTGTCACCCTGCACAAAACTCAAATCCAAAGTATCAAGGATCTCAACATAAACCCAACCACTCTGAACTTTGATAGAAAAGAAGGTGGGAAATACCCTCCAATAAATTGGCACTGGTGACCACTTCCTAAATATAACACCAGTGGCACAGACACTAAGAACAACAATCAATAAGTGGAACCTCCTGAAACCGAGAAGCTTCTGTAAAGCCAAGGACACAGTCAATAGGACAAAATGACAGCCTACAGAATGGGAAAAGATTTCCCTACAAGTGATAGAGGACTGATCTCTAAAATATATAAAGAACTCAAGAATCTAGAGCCCAAAACCTTGAATAACCCAATCAAAAATGGGGTTCAGAACTAAAAAGGGAATTCTCAGCAGAAGAATTACAAATGGCTGAAAGGCACTTGAAAAAGTGCTCATCATCTTTAGCCATCAGAGAAATGCAAATCAAAACAACTTTGAGATACCACCTTATACCTGTCAGATTGGCTCAGATAAAAGACACAGATGACAGCCTATGCTGGAGAGGATGCAGAGCAAGGGGAGCACTCCTCCATTGTTGGTGGGAGTATAAGCTTGTTCAGTCACTCTGGAATGCAGTATGGCAGTTTCTCAGAAAACTGGGAATCAATCTTCCCAAGGATCCAGCAATACCACTTCTGGATGGTAAACCCTAAAGATGCACAGTCGCACTCCAAAGGCATTAGCTCAACTATGTTCATAGCAGCATTATTCATAATAGCAAGAACCTGGAAACAACCTAGATGCCCCTCAACTGAAGAATGGATTAACAAACTGTGGTACATCTACACAATGGAGTACTACTCAGCAGTAAGAAAAAATGATATCCTAAAATTTGCAGGCAAATGGATGGACTTGGAGAATATCCTCCTGAGCGAGGTATCACAAACTCAGAAAGATAAGCAGGGGATGTACTAACTCATTAGTGGACTCTAAATAAAAAAGAAAAAAGAAAAGCATGTCCAAGTTGCAAACCACAAACACTGAACAGCTTGGGATCTGAAACACCTAGGACTGGCACATTGGATCCCACTCCCTCTAGAGGAACACCTGACCCAGTCTTGATGTTGGGGTGAGGAAAGCAGATCTGCCAGGAGTGGATGCTGAACTAAGCCATACTGGGACCTTGAGATCTCCTACCCATGCTGGGGAGGAGATAAAGAGATATGGAGAAGAGAGAGTGACTGGAAGGGGTGGGAGGGGGAAGGGACCTTGAACAAGGATATACATGGATAGAAAATGTGACTTTATTCATAATAAAAAAGGGAAAAAATAAAATGTAAAAACCAAAAAAAAAAATTAAAAAAGAAAATCCATTTCTGTCAGACCAACAGAGGCCCTGTGTGTCTGCTCTGTCCTTCAGACCTGTTCCCCAGCCTTCTGACATTGCCTCTCTTCCTCCTCATCCCTCTCACTTCCTGGAGAGCTCTGTCATCGATAGATTCCTTCATCCCCACTGCCTACCAAAGAACTGGTATTTCCCAAAAACCTAGGACTCGGCTTCATGATTCCTCAGAACTGGGGACTTGTTGTAGCCCAGAAATCCTTTTCTAAGTGGTAGTGACTTAATGTATTCTCTCTCCTTCACTCTGATTTTTCACTAAATAAATATGAAAGTAAGTAAAAGTCCTGTCCTCCCAAGACCCTGAGTAAGAGGAGCTGAGAGACAATGATACCAAAATCTGATTATTTTGAATTTTCAGTGTTAGGCTGGGACGCTTATTTTTCTCATGTTTATTTAATTATGCTTAACAGTGCAGGGATGGCTCAGTTCATTGTCATTTTTAAAATAAGCTTTTAAAAGGCTGAATTCCATGAACCATGCATTCTAACCTCTGTTTAACAAGAAACAAATCCCAAATAAAATGAAGTACAAGAAAATATATAGCACCCTTCTAGTTAAACTCCATGCCAGCCCACTTTGAAAATGCCTAAATATTAAGGCTGTAAACCAAACAACCCTGGGAATCTAAGAAATGAGGATTTAATAACAGTTAATTACCACCAGGTGTATTAGTGCTCCTATAAAACACCCCTTTTATTTCCCTTTCAAGTTTCAGAGATCATAAAAGCAGAAGCATGGATAATGAAATACAGAAATTAATTCTTGATTTCACTAAAGTCCTGGAACAAGGCGTCCTCAGTGACAAGAAGAGGTGAACATTAGTGAACAGCTTGGAATTCTCTCAAGGAGATTTGACATGTAACGTGAAAAGTGAAACAAAAACAGTAAAAATGACTATAATTGTTATGCCCAGTCAGGAGCAGAATTTTCTCCTGGGATCCTTAGTTAGGTCTTGGAATCACTGAATGACAAAGGAACTGCCAACAAGAGGTGCCAGAGGCCCCTGAGTCACCT
Organism: Sigmodon hispidus; assembly: GCA_004025045.1. Lineage (NCBI taxonomy): Eukaryota > Metazoa > Chordata > Mammalia > Rodentia > Cricetidae > Sigmodon > Sigmodon hispidus. The sequence continues at coordinate 305,012 of PVIH01000060.1, forward strand.
CATGCTCGGCTAACTTGCTCCAGTCCAGCCACCAACACAGTTCTGACCACAGAAAAGGAGAGGCGCCTTTACAATTGAGACTCATTTCAACATAGAATATTAAATGAAAGGGGGTAGAGAAGCATCTGCTGCTTCCATACATTACCCTTACTATACTGCCAGTACCTAAACTGGATTATAAGAGAAATGATTCATGCTCTTTATCTTCTTATAAAATTCAAAACCTAAATTGGGCCCCAAATAAGGAATTTTTAAGGAAAAAAGGTGACATTCCCCAGGAAGAGAGGCCTAGCTTGCTTTGGGAAATGTGGGTTTCAAAAAGTAAAATATCCCAAGGGAGTATCTGAGAAAAAGTTTGTTCAAAAAATCGTCACTTGGAGTTATTTATGGCTCGGGTGTGATAGACAGAACCTGTGTATGCTTCCTGTGAGAATGGATGGTAAAGATTGACTCCACCTGCTTTGAAAGTCTTTGCAGACTTTAAATCAGAAAGCAGCTGAGCACCCACATGTAAACTCTTACAGAAAACAGCACCGCCCGCCTTCTGTGTTCCTCTAATGCACGCTCATGTCACTGCACTTGAGAAAGGCTATCCTAAAACCCAAGCCCATCATTTAATTTTAATGCCAACTACACACGCAAGGCAGTGAACTTCTGTACTCGTGTTTTTCTTGTTTGGGGTCAGTGTGATTTAATGTAATTGGTCCTCATAAGCTCGTTGCTTTGTTGAAGGAAGTATGTCACTGTGAGGTTTCCTGTGCTCAAGATACTGCCCAATGTCACAAACTATTTCTTGTTGCCTTCTGATCATGATGTAGCCAGCACCATGTCTGCCTGCACATTGCCAAGTTCCCTGCCATGCTGATGATAGTAACCTGTGAACGGTAAGCAACAAACCCCAATTAAATGTTTTCTTCTTAAGAGTTGCCATGGTCATGGTGTCTTTTCACAGCAATTAAAAAAAAAAAAAAACACCAAAACCCTAGCTGAGATAGTCACAGAAGTCACAGCCCTCTGGAAAGATGATAAATAAAGAGATGGAGTGAGTCTTCATTAGAGCTGGGTTCCTTAGGAGTGAGAACACACTCACTCCTTCGCTGTGTGGCCCTTTATCCAATCATCCTGGATCCATTGGCAAGTCTTGGGGCAGAGAGTTCACACAGCATCTAACTATTTAGAGACTTACTGCCATGTCCACCACCCATCTGTCTTACTCTACCCTGGAAGATGCAGCAAAAGAACTCACAGCAGGCCGGGGGAGGAACTATTGGTCCTGGTACATCTGTACTGGATGATTCCAGATGACAGATACATAGGATTGGATTACCCAGGTGACTCTGCCCTGTCTGTTGTCCAGTGTCTCAGGGATTCCCATGGTGACTTGATTTGAATCAAAGAGTCTCAAAATGCTTTTTCATGGAAAATGGACCTCTTAGGTTATGCCATGAAAAAAAAGACTACTGATCAAATAACTTCCAGAAGCATGATGTGTCCCTCAGTAGGCATTTGACATTGATAAACTTATATAAAACTGTGGAGAAAAAAGCAGTAGCTGAAGCTAGAGAATTAATTCATCTAGTTCCCTACTCCCCAAGTCTAGCATCAGGACACCATTCTCTTAGTAATTTCATGTGGCGCTGGAGAGATGGCTCAGAGGTTAAAAGCATCGACTATTCTTCCACAGGCCCTGAGTTCAATTCCCAGCAACCACATGGTGGCTCACAACCATCTATCTTGAGATCTGGTGCCCTCTGCTGGCACACAGGCATAGCGGAGGCTGAATGTTGTATATGTAATAAAAGACAAAACATAAATAAATAAATAAATAAATAAATAAATAAATAAATAAATAAATAAATTTCTAGTAATTTCATGTGGCATTAGAATTCTACAAAATTCCTTTGTGTACCTTCAAGCCTGGGTTACTCAGGCCAATGGGTCATAACTGAGGCCACACTTGGAATTTAGCAACAGCTAGAGGGATTTAAATGAGGAATGAATTGACAAAAGGAGGGCAAGATTCTGCCTAAGCAAGTCATTTCCCATTCCAATGGCTGGATTGCACATCTATAAGAAAGAAAGTAAATTATTAAAATGGATTTCAGAATATTTTCAAGTCAGCAAATGCAGTATTCAGGAAAGATTTATTTAAGAGTCCAGACAACACTGTGACTTCCCTTGGTAATGGGCCTAGGAACATGGCCTACAGGGACACTCCTCAGAATGCCATTTCCATCAGGAGGATCTCCCCAGGGATACTGCTCAGAATCCTCTTCTCATGCCCCAAACCATTTGCAATGAATAATCTGTTCTGAGCATGATTCTTTGGCTATGTGTTTAGAACAATTGAGGGTATTTCAAGGTCATTTGATGGTAAAATGGATGAGTAATGGGGGTTTGGTTTGAATTTTTACCTCAGGACATTTTCAGAGAAGCACAAAGTCTCTAATATGAGAGGATTCTTCTTAAACTATAGGAGCCAAAAATCTGTTCATCCCGCTAAATGTTCACTGACACCATCCAGTGGCATCTAGAACAACCCTGCTGACATTAATCATTCCTGCCTTCTGTCAAAGGCTCCAAATCTCCAGGATTAGAGCCAACCACTGCCCCACAGAAATTCCAGAGTTGTCTTCCAAGCAGAGCACCACAAAAGCCAAGTTCTCAGACATGAAAGGCAGCCCATTGTGTCCTTGAAAATCTCTGTATAAATGTAATTAAGGTCATCTCATGTGGAATGAGTATCCTTCTGCATTTTTAGGGGAATATCCCATGTTAGGTGGCAAAGGTAGTCAGATGGCTGGGCACTGGGTCAGGGAAGCGACCCTTCGGAAGAATGGTCCTCAATACTGGGTGTATGACTGTGTATGACATGTTCTGGAATGACCCTGGCCAGGACCCTCTGTTGTCACCCACAGTCATTCCTAATATGCTTCTTGGAGAGAATTCTGTTCCTCTTGACTGTTTGTTGAAGGTGAAGCATTTGAGAGAAATTCAGAGCTAGTTATTCTCTGGAAATCTTAGCACAAAGTACATCTGACCTTACTTTTACATCAGAGTATGGAGTAGAGGTCTCTGCGACTTACTGTCATGCACAGGGAATCGCCTGGCTTTCTAACCACTCCAAGATAGATACTTGACAGGCCATGCCATGAAATAGATCCAAAGCCACATCCAGGAACTTCCATGGCGATGATGCACTCAGAACCAAAAAACCCACTTCTAACAGGGAGATTCTACCCAGGAACCTTCCAAGAGCCAAATGCCTCAGACATCCCAGGAACAACAGTTCATGTGCAGTGCTGGGTGTGTGCTTGGCCTTTACCCACATCTCAGCTGCAAGTATCCTTCACCACAGGAGCAAGGAGAAACAAGAATCCATGGCTAGGATTAGCCAAACTGATAGGTGAGCGGGAAGCCAGAAATTCTGACATCTGCAGACACGCATTTACTGAAATCAGCACCTGCTTCCCAATCCCAATCAGATCAGGACGGCAAGGGAAAGCTTTTCGTTCTAAGCATGACTCCATAAGCTGTTCCCCACCCAGGAGACTCCTCATCAGAACACTTTCCTATCAGGGCCAGACCTGGAAGGACTTCCTGGAATCATACCTGAAGTCACTTGAAAAAGCTTCTACCCACAGACTGCCCTGTCAATCTTCTGCTCTCTGTCTCTCCCAGGAGGATTCCCATGACCCTGGAGTCTCCTCCATGAGTCATTATAACTCCTCTTCAGTTTGATAGGCAGCTTTCTCTACACATTTGATAAGTCTGTATTCTGCCCAGGATTCCCCACAAGAGCAAGTAATTTACTCATGGGAGTAGATTGACATTTTTAACACAGACAATCCCAAACTTAATGTGTTCTGGGGAAAGGAAACCTTAGATTCCCTAGAATCACTGGCCTCATGAACACTGCATCCAAAAAAATATCCAAAGCACCTGTACTGCAGGCCAAAGCAACAGCAGCCCTCCCCAGCACAGTGCTCTATCTCTGCATGTGGAGTCCATTGTCAGGGACAGGAGTATAGCTCATATCACCAGCTTTAATCGCCTACTTTGTAGCACAGCCAGACTCTCCCATCTGTGAACACACCCCTCACTAGGTCCTCGTCCATGACACTTCTGACTTACTTTAAGGACAGGGTCTTCCTCAGACAACCTGGGTATTGTAATGTTCTGCCTGGTCACAGCCTGCTCACCCACTCTCCTTCTCCTTTCCAACCTCGACAGAAGACCTGGAAATCCACTGCTTAAATTCTAACTCCTTTTGTAAGTAATCGCAGATAGCTCTGAAGCAGAAACACCACTGACAAGTCTTCCTGATTCCGTCCCTGTAACTGGCCCAGGAGAAACTTCTCTAATGACTGCAGACAGTGGAGGGCTGCCTCACACCTTGCATACTCATCTAAAGTCACCATTTCTGATTGTGAACTTGATTGTTTCCAGTCCCACTAACCCTCTTTGCTCCACAGAACTCTTTACCTTTGGCTCCCAACATCCAGACATGATAGTCCACAAATTCTACCCATATATGACACCTACATCAGCCCACCTTCCCACTGTCGGTCACTGTCATCTCTCACCTAGACAACGCAGGTCTCCTAATGGATCTGTTTTCTAGCTCCCCTATGCACTCTCTACCTACAGTAATCTTCCTAAAATACAAATATACCTATATGTTCCTCTTACATTCAAAACACACAGGACCTGATAGCTTTGGGATCAAAGTCTTGATCTTCATCAGGACACTGTCATGACTTGGGCTTTGTCTTTACTGTCCATTCACTGGACAGAGTGTGCTGAGTGTGCCACATTCTCTCATTACTGGGACTTCACATAAGCCTTTCCATCTCTCTGAAGATCCTCCCTGCCCTTCTCTGTCTTCATGTACCATCACTGGTCATCATTATTCAAGTGTCAATTTGAGAACTGCTTTTTCCAAGAATGCTCCTGTGAGGCCTCTTCAAGTGCTTCCTCGCCTGGGTGGGTGTCATCTCCCCATGTAATTGGAGTTGAAAGACCCTACAGAATTCAACCTGCTGTACCTTAACACACCATAAAGCCAAGACCATCTACGCCTCTAACACCTCTTACCCAAGCAGACTAAAAACATTTGCTCACTAGCTGATCTCCAGTTTATGGCAGATCGTTAGCATGAAATAATACTCCATAAAGACAGGTTGGTGGGTTAATGGGTGCTAAAACCTTCTAGAACCTTCTGTAATGATCACTGTAACCTTGAGGGCCATGCTAGCTAGGTTAGATCTAAGCTCAGTGTCTTTCCACAGGAATTTAGTCTGACAAATCAGTCTGTTTTCTTCATCTTGCTTGATAAACCATCTTTGGGAGTGTAAGGCAAAGGTGGATACTATACAGAAACCATGTTGTTAATTACAAAATCTTGGTAGAATATTAAATGGACTATGTGTCTTGATTTTTACAGATTATCCATGATTCACAGGGTGGAATGCAGTATTTTTTTCTACTCTAAAATATATCGAACCTGAAAATAGCCTGGAGAGTACTGAATCATAAAGCAACCATGGTCAGTGTGAGGTGTTCTCATAAAACTTTCTGTTTTATATAAAGGGTCACTTAAGGGGCCGGAGAGAAGGCTATGTCAGTAAAGTGTATAAAATAAGGACTTAGTTCAAATCCCCAGCACCCACTTGAAAGCTGGGCACAGCATGCTTATCCTGGCCCTAGAGTGGTAGAAACAAGAGGAATCCTGGTCCCTGCTGATAGCTGGTCCATCCAAAGCAGTAGGCTCCAGGATCAGTGAGAGACTGTCTCGAAACACAAGGTAGTAACCGAGAAAAACACCTGATGTTCACCATTAGCCTTCACACACATGTGCATACAAGTACATGTGAGCCTGAGCACACAGGTACACACACTCACATACACATTACACATACACACATTCACATGCACACTACACAAACATATTCACACACACCCATTTACATACACAACACATACACAGGGGTCATTTAATGGTTCAACAGAGACAGTTCCCCTAAAAAGCTGCAAAGCACAGAATTGCCCTGATTTTTTAGCTGTACTTGATATAATTCAACACCAACTCATTCTGCAGGGCTGAAGAGCAGTAACTGAACCGTGTAAAGTGCTTGTAAAGTAATTATGCTATTAAAATGACACATGTCAGTCAGTACACACATTGTCTTTGTCTCTGAATTCTTTGTCTTCTCTGTTTCATTAGTCAAAACACTATTTTCAGCACCATCCTTAAGAACTAAGAAATCTATATTTAAATAATGTTATTAGGCAGTAAGATAAGCCTCAAAGCGGGGTGGTTATCAGAGGAATGTGAGGGTGCACCTGACATCCAGCAAGGGAAAACAGGCAGCGGCAGGCTGATCATACAATGCTAAGGCTTTTGTGGCAAAGCTGTAACCTTCCTGCTTTCTAACCCGTTTTCACCAGCACAAAAGCCGGGTACTCCTTGCTGCTCATAATGCAAACCTGCTAAAAACAAACCTGGGTAGGGACACACTGGCTATACACATGGGCCAAGTCACAGCTAATATAATTCTTTTAACTAATTGAAATTTTGAAGGTCTGTAGTGAGATTGTGTTCTGCTTCATTGTAAATAATTGTCCTGTCTACTAGTTTAATAAAAGAAATGCTGATTGGCTGAAGGCAGACAGGAACTTGGGCAGGGTTAACTAAGTAACTAAGTATAAGTAAGTATAAGTTTAACTAAGTATAAGTAAACTAAGAAAACTCTGGGAACAGGAAGAACAGAGAAGCCAGAGAGAGACACCACAGAGACACCACGATGAGACACAGACAGACACAGAGGAAAGAAGCTGAAATGCTGCTCTGAGAAAAGGTACTGAGCCACATGGCTGAACAAGATAAGAATCATGGGTTAGTTTAAGAGTAAAGAGTTAGCAAATTATATGCCTGGGCCCCAGGTCAATCAGCAGAAAATTAATGTAAGTGTCTGTGTGTTTCTGTTGGACTGCAGGTCTGCGGGTCTGGACCACCGGCTGGGCAGGCCAGAAACTTACTACTACAAAGGTCATATCTATTCTTTGCAATTTAATTCAAAAATATTTCAAATTCTCATTTTTAATCAAATGTGAATTTAGGGAGTTTGTAAGTATGTTTATAAGAAGTAAAATAAATAAGAATACTTTTACTTTTTTCAAAAATTAGGTTTTGCTGGTCAGTGGTGGTACACACCTTTAATCCCAGCACTTGGGAGGCAGAGACAGATCTCTGTGAGTTTGAGGCCAGCCTGGTCTATAGAACAAGTTCCAGGACAACCAGAAACTCTGTCCCCCCAAAAAACAAAACCAAACAAAAATTCTTTTACTCAATCACTCTGCTAAGTTAGAGTTAGGGAGAGTCGGGGGGATGTGGGTAACAGCACTGACTAAGACATTTCTCCAGGGAAAAGAACTGTGGATATGTTCAAAAAACATATATTGACCATTCACTACCAACTGAAATGCTAATACCCCTATAAGGACAACTATTAGAAATGTAACCAGTATTAAGAGATTAGGGTGAGGGTCCAGTCAGCAAAGTGACACAAACACCTGATTTCAGATCGCTGGCACCCCCACACAAAGCCAAATGCCTGTAATCCCACTGTGGGAGAGGCTGAGACAGGCAGAGCCCTGGGGCTCATTGGCAGCCAGTCTGCCAAATAAGTGACCCCCATCCCACCCCAGGTTCAGTGGGAGACCCTGTCTCAAAACACATAGGTAAGAAGCAACTGAAGAGGATACCTCCATAGGCAGGTGCATACATATGGGCATACACATAAGCATGCACATAAGTATATAGTATATCACACACACTGAAATAGCTAAGAGAAGAATTAAGGTAAGAAGGAAGAATTTCAGAGAAAAATAACAAGGAAAAGAAGCTTATTCAGCTGTGAGTTTTTTAAAGAAAGAATATGATTCTTACAATCAAAAGAAGCAAAATGATTCCTAAAACATCTAAAAGATGTGCACCAAGCCAATACACCCTAAACCATCCAGAAGATATTTTGTGAGTTCTTTTAAAAGGAAAAATTTGATCTTGCTTCAGAAGTACAGGTTGCTATTATCTGGACAGATGAGGGCTGCAGGCGCAAGAAGAACCAGTGTACCCAAGAGGAAGTCATTAGCCCCTTTGGGGCAGTGGGAGTGGAGTGCAGAGCAGAGAGAAATTACTCAGCAGAGGGTCAAGGAGGAAGGTGAAGGTCAGACAGTGAGTCAAGGACCCCACCGGCTGGGACAGATAGAGGAGCAGGCTTTGTGCTGAAGAGTGGAGAAAAGTTAATGGACAGGGGGGATTTAGCGAGAGCACAAGAGAACTAAGGTGAATAAAAAGTCAGAATTTCAGGAGCAAGTAGCAAGGAAAAGCAAGACAGTTATTCAGCCCTGTGTTTTTGATGAGGATACACATGAAGCACCACAAACAAGGTGGGTAGGCATGAGGAAACGGGACAAAAAGAGGAAGCCATAGGAAATAAAGAAGCCTGGAAAGCCAAGAAATGTGGCCCCGCATGGAGCACTTCCTAGCGTGTGTGTGTGTGTGTGTGTGTGTGTGTGTGTGTGTATGTGTGTGTGTGTGTCTGTGTGTGTGTGTGTGTGTGTGTGTGTGTGTGTGTGTGTGTGTGTGTGTGTGTGTGTGTGTGTGTGTGTGTGTGTGTGTGTGTGTGTGTGTGTGTGTGTGTGTGTGTGTGTGTGTGTGTGTGTCTGTGTGTGTCTGTGTGTTTGTTGACTTCAATTCAGAGAGAAATGGGGGTGAGGACATTGTAGAGAATTGGGATAATATCTTCAGCTTTTGAGGAGGAAATAGGAGAAAAATCTGCAGTTTCAATGTAGAGGAAGCTGTGGTTGGTCATGGCCTGAGAGAGAAAAAGCAAAACCAGATTAGGATTGAGCTATTGCACTAGAATTGAGCTATTTTACAGGAATAGCTTTCACTTGGGTCAGGGGGCTGAATGCAAGGCGCACCTCCCTGGGAGAAGACTAGAGTGCGGGAGGGAGGCAGGAGGAGGCTGTGTGGGCAACCCCAGAACAGGAACCAGAAGCATTCACAGGGCAGACAAGGTGAGCTAGTTACAGCATGAAAAGAGGCCTCACTGGTTGTAAACAGGGAAGGGATGGAGGCATGGGACATTGCTGAAAGGAGTAACAGGGATTGAATTCTCCCTGAATAAGCTGCTGAGTTTAATTTACCCTAGGTAAAGTCATTTCAAAACAAAAGGAAATTTAATATGATTTTGCAAGGGTTTGCTTTCCTATAGGTTGTGACAGCCTGGACCAGAGGACACAGTCTGCCCACATTTATGAGCGCTACACCCCACAATGGTATGTAATTTCTGGCGCTCCTAACAACCCCAAACATTTCTTCAGCATGAGAGGCTCCATATACCACTTCCTTGCCCACCTCTTGAAGTCATACCTCTTTCAATTTTAAGGCTTCTTTCAGAAACTCCCACTATGATAGAATCCAGCTCCTACGATATCCAATCTTGCTTTATTGTAAACCTCTAACAGTCTGCTGATGCTTCCTTTCATTTATTTTTGAGCTTTTCTTATGTGTGCTGTGTATAGGTACATATTCACATGTGTGTATATGTATGTGTGTGTGCCACAGCACATGCATGTGCATACGCATATATGTAGAAGCCAGAGGCTGACTGTAGTTGTTTGGATAAGAATGGCCCCATAGGTTCATATGTTTGAATGTGTAGTCATCAGGGAGTGTCACTATTTGAAATGATTATAAGGATTAGAAGCATGTAGGAGGAAGTGTGTCACTGGGGGTAGGCTTTAAGCTTTGGAAACTATGGATCAAGATGTGGGACTCACAGCTACTTCTTCAACATCTGCCTGCATGCCAGCATGCTTCCCACCATGATAATAATGGACTAAACCTCTGAAGCTAAATGTTGTTGCTCTTTAAAATAAGAGTTGCCTTGGTCATGGTGTCTCTTCACGGCAACAGAACAGTGACTAAGACACTGACATTAGATGTCTTTTGCAATCACTATCCACATATATTCTTTTTCTTTAAAGACATGACGTTTCATTAAAATCTTGAGCTCATTGATTGGCTAGATAGCTGGCCAATGAGCCCCAGGATTCTCCGGTTTCTACCCACTAGCACTGAGATTACACACATGATCCTGTACTCATCTTTATATGAGTGCTAGAAAGAAAATGGAGATGCTCACACCTGTGAGATAAGCACCTTGCCAACAGACTTAACTCTCCAGCCCTTGCCTTGAGATCACCATGTAGCTGAGAATGATTTTGAACCTCTAATCCTGCTGCTACTACTTTCCAAGTGCTAGGATTCCAGATATGTGCCCCCATGTCTAATGTATGTGATACTGGTGATCAAACCAAGACTTCCTATATTCTAGGCTTCACTCTAGCAACTGAACTATGTTTCCAGTCCCCGTTATCATTCTGAGGAGAAACAACTTAAGTCCTATTTCTCTGCAGCAAGGTTTTGCAGGTAGATTGGTGTCAGGAACATGGGTATAACCTGGCCAGATATGCATGCAAATCTTTATACTGACACTAGGCAAGGTTTTCCCTCTGAGACTCAGCTCATCATCTAACACTTGGGATAATTTGTTGGATTCACCTGAGGAATATATGAGACTTACCTTTCGGGAGAAACAGCAGTATTCCAAGCTGGACAGTAAACTGTGTGTGGTTCCTCACTGGTAATCCCAGCACTTGGGAGGTAAAACTAGGTGGATCAGAAGTTCAAGGCCAACCTGAGCCACTTAATAGGTTTACCATAGCCTACACCCTAGACTTGTCTCAAAAACCAATGAGTAAATCAATCAAATTTGATATAAAATGTTTTGGATGGTATAGCCTAAGCTCTCTTGTATATTGGTTCACTAAATGCCTTCTCTGTTCTCAGCATGGTTTCTGATAATTAATGACAAATACCTCATCACTTGATCTCCATGTATTAAGAATGACTAAATTTAACATTTCAGATGGCCCACTGTAATGCTTAGATTTCAAGTGCAGTAAGTTAATGTATCTGCATAACATATTGTGAAGAGTCGGGTTAAATGTCTACTTGACAGGATCTAGACTTCCTTGAGAAGTGAACCTCCAAGAATTAGCATTCACTAGGGTGAGAAGTCCTGCCCACCACAGGTGGTACCAGTTCCTTAGGAGGATACTGGACTGTCTAAAACAGATAAGGTGAGTTTAGCACAAGCATCCATTGCTCTCTCCTTCCCGACTTAGGATGGAATGTGAGCAGATGCTCCAAGATGTGGTGATTTATATTTAATAAAATTAGTCTGGAATGTCAGAGAGTCAAGTGCAAAGCCAAATCTTGAAGGTGGTAAGCCACACCTTGAAGCTTTAGGCATATGGGAAGAGGAAGTTAAGAGAGCTCAGTGGAGGAAGAGAAGTTTCTCAGCTATTCCAGGCACTTCCCTTCCCTTCTGTCTGAGCACAGGGTGAATTGAAGTTGAAGGATTTCTGGAGACAGGCCTGAGGTGAGAGGTGGCTGTGGTTTGTCTCTCTATCCCTGATATCCCACTTTTTCCCCCAATATCTAGCTCTGGGTTTTCATTATATACCAAATAAAATGCATGCAATAATAAGCCCTACAGCCTTGACTTCCTCTCTGGGGTGGAGTATAGCTTGAACTGTGAGCCAAAATGAATCCTTTCTCCCCTACTCTGTTTTTATTGTGGTGTTTTGATCACAGGAGGGCTCATTAGCCTTTCTGTGCCTCTGTATTGGTCCTTATACATGTAAAGACAAGCATCTTTCTAAGAACCTCTGGGGAACTGTGTTATTTTTAAAGATGAAGAATCTTAGGAAATTGTTTTTGGTTTTTCCTGAACACAAATTCACTTGAAGGTTTAAAACACCCAAATAATATTTAAACACACAAATATATTTTTAAAGCATTTCTTTTTTAATATTTATTTTTATTTTATGTGAATTGGTGTTTTGCCTGCATGTATAACTGTGTAAGGGTGTCAGATCTTGGAATTACAGACAGCTGTTAGCTGCCATGTGGATGCTGGGAATCGAACTCAGGTCCTCCAGAAGAACAGTCAGTGCTCTTAACTGCTGAGCCATCTCTCCAGCCCCTAAACATACAAATATTAACACACATACCCTTCTCCTGTTACTCTTCACACAGCTTCACCTGGCACAACCTCCTCTTTGCTCCCCCGGCTCGCTCATGCATACCATGATCACTCCTCGGTCCCTGGGTACATGGAACCATCCTTAATCTGTGGCCTCTAGAGTCCTTAGGATGCCACCTCCAGTGACATGCACCTAGGAAACACTGTCAGTTGCTTAAGTAGCTTTGTCTCACATTGCAAAATAGCTCACACTTGCTGCCAGATCTACTCTGATTGTAAACCAATTCTTGGTCTTGCAAGCGTGTTTGCTTTGTGTTTGTTTGTTTGTCTTCATTGGGTTGGATTGGTGTGTGTGTGTGATATACGTGAGTATGTATGTGTGTCTGTGTGTAGGGATGTGTGTGTTCTTGTGATTGTGTGTGTCTCTATGTATGAATGTGAGTATATATGTTAACGTGTGTGTGTATAATTCATGAGCCCATGCATGCACTTTTGAATTGGAGTGTGTGCTATTCAGTCACATCTCTAGGAAGCTAGCCCTATGCTGGATTCTTTCTGCCACCATCTCATTACAGTGAGACAGAAACGTCATAGTGAAGACTAAACGTCCCCCATCCAGGCCTTGCTTTCTGATCCCTCGCTCTCCATTTTAGTGCCTCTTCCTCTCCACATTCAGCCACACATGTAAGTCTTCTCACCTCTCTTGCTAGAGCCTCCAGTTGGGGTCTTTTTAACCCCCTTTCAGCAGCAGTGAAGAAGCAATCCTACTCACATTTCAATGCCTAGCAAACTGCTGTCTGATTGTGACCAAATTCTTAGCTGCCCAAATCCGTGACATTGTCTGGGTCTTCATTCTACTTCACAAGTAACAACCTGAGTTCCAAAGGTACTTACAACTAAGTACTTGTAACTAAGTACCAAAGGACTTACTTAGTTGTAACTACCAATTTACTACCTACATACCAAGTAACAATCTAAGAGAGAGCGAGCATGGGACAAAGCTGGTTAAGAGCCTGTTCTGATGGCTCTCTGCTTGTCCTCTTTGTCTTTCAACCCACCCCCTGCTCCCTGATCTTTCTCATCCCTTTCTCTTGCCTTTATATTCTACCTAGGGCCAGCAAGATGCTCTAAAGAATAAAAGCATTTGTCCTGCAAGCCTGACAATGGAAATTCCAACAGCAGAACACACAGGAAAAGGAGAAAGCTGAATCCAAAGAGTGCTTTCTCTCTCTCTCTCTCTCTCTCTCTCTCTCTCTCTCTCTCTCACACACACACACACACACACACACACACACACACACAACTATGAGTTCATTCATTTGGCACTTTTCAAGAATATGATCATCTTCTAACTCTCATTCTCTGTTACCTTGCCCCAGTGACTAAGACCTACTTACTCCTATGTCTCTGTCCACATCCGTCTGTAGTCTGTATCAGTTACAATTCTTCCTTTTCCATGAAATGGCTCCTGTTGACACCTCTAACATTGCACCTCTAACCTCATCTTGTTACAGGTCCCTGTTAAACTATTTTTTAGTGATTCGTAAGTTTCTATCTATCTACCTACCTACCTATCATCTATCTATCTATTCTCTACACATATACTTCCTGTGTGATCTTTCCTCATGTATATATATATACACATATATATGAGGCAGGATAAAAAGCCATAGAAAATGATGGAAGGGAAAGGATCCCTCACCTGGGGTCTGCCAACTGTGAAGTAGCAATCAACATCTGCCTCTGGTCTTTCTCCCTTCCCAGTTGGAAGTCTGTAGTTTTCTAGACTCTCACCAGAAACCTAATTTACAGGAAAAGTCCACATCCTAACCCCTAATGCAGCCCTGGTTGTACCTTATCATATCCGAGGCATGTCAGAGCACCCTCTGGTCCTGCTTATGAAAACAGAATCAAAGAGGGAAGAAGAGATTTCTTGGCAACCTTTAGAGATGTAACTTGAAGGCCACTAAAATTGTATACATGGCTAGTGCTAAGACAATTCATCATGGCTGTCTTTTAAGGTCATCATGGCTGTCTTTTAAGGAGCCTAGACCTGTACTTGGGTACATCTTACTTTCTGAAGCTCTTTTAGGGAAGTTCACACCTATACTCTTGGATGTGAATGTGTCTCTTTCTCTTAACCTTCATTCTTAAAATGTACATTTAAATTATCTGTAATAAAATCTCCAACTCTGCTTCTTACAGGCTAGCTCCGAAATTCTTTTCTATATTTTCTATATAAAAGTCACAAATCCCAGTTTGCCCTGGGTTGAAGTCCCTAAAAGATTAAGAGAAGCCTTGAGCCTCCCAAGAGTGACAAGATGAAGCTGTGCCTATATTGCTTTACTGCTGATAGCTTCTTCAGTTTCAGATCTTATCACATACTTGGCTGGGAGCTCCTTGAGATTAGAGACCCTGTGTTTGCTTAACACATAATACACACTGAGTAATCCTCTGCAGCATTGGAGTGCTGCCCACCGTCTTTCTCCCAACACCATCACTTCACTGGGCTCCAATTTCCTTTCTGGCTCTGCTGCACATGCTCAGCAGCGTTGCATTTTCTGGCTCCTCCACACATTTCCAGGTTTTGCTATCAAGTTCATCTTCCTGATGCAGATCTGTGAGTTTACTTCTCTTAATGGCTTGTGGGATAAAAATGGGCTGGAGGATGGCTGAGGCGTTAAGAACTTGCACTGCCCTTGCAGTGTACCCCAGCTGGGTTGCCTGAACCCAACATGTGGTTCCCAACAGCCTGTAACTCCAGCTTCAGGACACTTGGCGCCACCTTCTGGCCCTGCGGGCAACCACACACATGTGTACCCATCTATACACAGATACACATTCTTGCACATAATTAAAGATTAAATAAATATTTTTAATGCAAAAACAAGGCCAGTAAGATGACTTAGTGGGTAAAAGCACTTGTCCTTGAGTTTGATGACCTGAGCTTAATCCCTGGAGCCCAACTCCTAGAAGAACTATCTCCCAGCCCCTCCATGTTATCTCTTGACCCACACGAGTACATGGCACACATGTTGCCACATACACCCTACTGCAATAAATAAATAACATAGAAATGTAAAATGAGTTTTAAACTTGAAATTCAGGTCCCCACAGTAAAAACATATATTAAAAAAAAAACCCTATCATTTCCTGACCGAGCTTTTAACACGATTACTATATAATAATCCACCATCTAACATGGCAGCACACAGATTACCACATCTGAGCTTCAACTCTCTGCTTCCTTTCATTATAGAAAACATGACATCTTCCCTGATCCAACATGGACAAGTAACTTCAATATTTACTCCACGTATCTCTGTTCATACTACCTTGAGGCACTGAATCATTTCTATCTTGTGACAATTAGAGATGACCTCACTGAATAGCAAAGATTAAAAACTAAACTACATGTTTTTTATTTCATGTTCTACTTCATAATACATCTCAATAAAAAAAACTTTGTACTTTTTGTTTCAACATACCTATATGGTTTGATGACATTGCCTTGGGTTGGGTATTCTAAGGAGAGCCAAATGGATCAACTAAGTTCTCTCTCACTTGCTTATGTATCCACTTTAAATTGATCTTTCTTGGGTTCCTATACATTGCATTAAGAAGGCTCTCTTCAACACACACACACTCACAGACACATATAGACACAGACACAGTCAGACACACACACACACACACACACACACACACACACGTACCTGCTTTGTCAGGACCTGTGACCATAGTCTTGTAGATACAACCTGACTGACAATCTCATGAAAGAACACAAAATACCTATGTTATGTATTAAAACACCTTGCCTATGTCAGCAAACAAATTCAACCTCATGAAATTAAAATGTTTCTGTACAGCAAATGAGGCAGTTAATCAAGTGAAGACAGTATGTAGAATGGGAGGAAATCTCTGATAGCTAGTATGTGATAGAGAATTAATATCGAGAATATACAAAGAATTTAGAATACCAAGTAAGATATCCAAACATCCCAATCAATAAATGGGCTAAAGAAATAAACAGACAGTTCTCAAACAATAAAATATAAATGCCAGAAAACACATGAAAATTGCTCAGCTTCCCAGGCCAGCTGAGAAATGTGAATTAAAACTGTACTGAGATTTTCTTACCCCAGCCAGAATGTCAGTCATTATAAAACAGGTGCTGGAAGGGCAAATGTGGACCTTATGTCCTGCTGGAAGCAGTATAAACTAGTCCAACCTTCATCAAAATCAGCATAAAGGTTCAAAATTCTCAAGCTACATCTACTCAAAATCCAGCAATACAGATCCTATGTATTTACCCCAAAGATTCCGGGTCAGCATATTACAGAGATACACACACACATCAGTGTTTATTGCAGAACTATTTCTAACAGCTAAGTCATAAAACCAATGTAGGTGCCCAACAACAGACAAATGGGTAAGGAAACTGAGGTAGTTATGCATACACCACAGGATTCTTTTCAACTTCAAATATGAATAAAGTCATGAATAAATGCAGCTTGAGATAGTTGCATTTCCATGAATTTAGTGTCAGAAAAAAAAATTGTATGTTTTTCTCACATGTGGTTTCTAGATTCCACATAGATACATAAAAATTATGTAAGTATATTTGACATGAAATTAAAGCCAAACTAGGGGAACAAAAAGAGTTAACAGGAGTGAGTGAGGAGGGGTACACAGGAGAGGTCGAGGGGCTGGTGGGAGAAGAATTGAGAAGAAAAGGAAGATAAGCTATGCCAAGGGAATACAGTCATATAGAACACATGCTCTATGACAATGGTCTATGTAATACAGGAGCATGTGGTTAACGAAAATGTATAAAAAATACACAACACATATTCAACTTTATCTCATTTTTAAAACTCTTCCTTGATTCCCCAGTTCTATTCTATCTCCGAGCTTTTTTCTTCTCTCTCCCAGCAAAGCTCCCTAAGATGATTCCTAGGATGCACCTTGTCTCCTCTCCTCTGCCACCCACAATGAGGTCACACATTTTTCTATAACCTACTCTTAACATCATCAACTTTCCTCTCAATACAAAAAGAACCTAGTTATGTTTTTACATTTCGACTGAAAGATGATCCCAGATCTCTGTCTTGGGCTGAAACATCCCTGAACTCAGTGTTTGCAAGCCCAGTTCTGACTTGCTACATTCAGCTGTCACCAAATCCAGAAGAGTGCACCATAAATATCTACTTAATAAACCATTCCCATTCCCAGACCTACTTTTTTTTTTTTTTTTTTTTTTTTTTGGAGCCTGGGCTTAGTTTTGGTTTGGGTTCTTTTTCTTCCCTATTTTAATCCAAATTCTCTTTAATTTTTTTCCATTTTTAGTTGTTATTACTGCTGAGATGATGGTGTGTACATATGGGTGGGCACAGGGGTATCCCGGGTGTTGTGCCAATGTAGACATGGGGAAATCGGAGGATAACTTTTGGAGACTGGCTCTCTCCTTCCACTGTGTGATCCAGAGATTGAACTCAAATTACAAGGCTTGCAGAGGAAGTGCTCTTACCCACTGAGCCATCTCACAGGTCCCTTACATCCTCTTTAAATAAATGTCTTAAATCTTAGCACTCTCCTAATACCAAATGCTTTGTAACAAAGATGTCAACACTTCTCCAAAGCCTTCTGCACGCTGAGGATGACCAACGAAGCACCTAAATCAAGATGCACATACAGACTCTTCATTTACAATATCTCAGACATCAAAACAATGGTATTTTTCATTTTTGAAAATATACAATTGTGTTATTATATTAAATATATCCACAGACTTTTGAAATTATGAGTAGAAACCTACAAATGCCCACACCCAGGGCAGGGCTCTCACTCTAACACCCTCAGGGCAGATAACCCAGAGTCCAACTCACCAAGGCAAAATGCCTCTCTAAAATCATATGACTTCAGCTTATAAAGAATTTTTAAATTCCTGACCCCCTAAGCATAGAGTTTACTAAATAAACACCTTTAAGAAATGAGAGAAAAGCCTCAAAATGAGCAAATTATTTTAAAACTTACTTTATATTTCCAGCTCTTATTTCCCCGTTCTTCTCTTCACATCTCAGACCCTTGTCTCATATTTCACTGTGCTGATGATGGACTATACTATCCATACACACAGCTCAATTTTTTTTGAGAAACCATAGAAGTTATCTGCTTATGGTCTGGGGATATAGTTCAGTTAATAGAGTGCTTGTCTATCATGTACAAAACCCTGTTTTCAATTCTCATCCTGCATAAGCCAGGCCTGGTGTGTATGCTTGGAGAGCTGGAAGAAGGAGGCTCAGAAGTACAAGGTCAACCTTTGCTACATAGCAAGTTTGAGGCTAACCTGAGCACCATGAGACTCTCAATCCAACAAAAAATTTAAGGGACAGAGCTGAAAAAAAAATGGCTCAGTGGTTAAGATTATTTGTTGCTCTTGCAAAGGACATGGGTTTGATTTTCAGCACCTCATACAACCTGTAATTCCAGTTTCAAGTGATCTGATACCTACTTCTGGCCTCTGAGGGCAGCCAGACAGGTGCATGGTGAATACATAGTCAAGCAGCCAAAACACTCATACACATAAAATAAAAACAAATAATATAAAAAACTTTAAAAAAAACAAAAAACAAAAAACAAAACAGTGTAGCAGGAAATCAGAATTTACCCAGGTAAACACTTGTGATGTCAAGAAACTGAATCCCTTTGGGGTGTGGCCAGCTTCTGGGAGACTGCAGACCCTAGGTGACTTGCTCTCTTCATTCCAGCGTGTCCCGGGGTAAAAGCTCTCAGTTCCTCCCTCTGTGTGCTTAGCCCCTATTTATCTCCTAGAGTCGTTTGTTGTCTAGTAAGTGCCTTTCTTCCTAATAAATATTAAGTGATTATATTGAGAAGTGGTTGAGAATCATTCTGCTATATCTGGCATCCCACATTGGGCGCCATCTGTTGTAAATTATTTCTGTCCCGCCACAGACACTTAATTCCCAATGAAATGACTCAGATGCTTATATTAATTTCATGCTGTTTGGCCTATGTCTCAGGAACATTGCTAGCTAGGTCTTTCATCTTAATTCAATCCATCTCTAGAAATCTACTTGCCATGTGGTCCATAGCCCATGGTCCCTGGCCCATAGCTCACCTTACATGTTTCTTCTTTAGAGCTGGATGGAGACTCACTTAACTCCACCTTCTTCTACCTGTCTCTGATTTCCTGCCTATTGCTATGGTGCTCACCACAGGCCAAAACAGTTACTTTATTTACAGAATACAGAGAACATTTCCACCATAACCCAGTGTTTTTTTTATTTTTTTATATGTTTGAATTTTCTATATAAAAGTGACTCTCTATTTGGTCTCACTAGACAACTTCCAGAAAGGGGGAGGGGAATAAAACTAGGTTACAGATGTTATCCATAAAAAGTAGATAGACAAGTACCTATGATGTGTTCAAGGAGGCTTACATCTATAAAGATATCCTTTCCCTAGTTAGAGGGAATTCCTATCTATTCAGGTCCTATATCTGAGTTTGGGAAGCCCCCAATTTTTGTGCTTATATCTTCATTTTAGGGTGTCCTGCTTGCTCCTACCTTTGAGTTGTTAGGACATGGATTCTACTGGATGGAGAGCCTAGCCTCTCCTAGGTTGATAAGAGGAAGAACTGAGAGCCACCAAGAGTGTTCTCATGTTTCCTGCATCCTGTCATCTAGCATGTATACTCATCAGCTCTGACTGGGAGGAAAAGGACTGCCAGCTCTGGCCTGGATCAGAGCACTGTGTAAGTCCATCATCAGCAATGCTCATGGATTTTAAGCCTTCAGTGTATCCTTAAAGGACATACTCACCAGAGCTATGACAACATAGGCAACTTTATGTGATGAGTGTATCTGACATCATCTCCTAAAAGACCTACAGTGACTGCCATCAAGTTCAAGGCTCTAAGAGTCACAGAACACCAACTATTTAAACCAAAGGCAGAAGCAAAGAATTGAGTAGCTCTAATGAAAATTTATGCAGAAAATGTCATGACCCACCCACCTCAACATACATCATTACTGGTCTAAACCATTCTAGGTTAACCCTGAAGAGGTAGTTCCCATCTTTCAGGACTTCCAAGTCATCTTCTCTTCCTAGAAATGATCTCTGACCTAAGTTTGTCCTTGGCTGCTTACTGTATAGACTTAGAGTGTCCTTTCTCAGTGCCATAGGGATGAAATTTCTAAGAGATTCACAAACAAAGGAGACTCAAACTCAGTCACAGCCTGGTGTTACTTGGTTAGTTGCTTTTTCCTTCATTTTCCTCTAATGTTCTAATTGTATTTGCTCCCTACCCCCAGCTTTTTGTTAAAATCTATTCTTTAAGAACCTGGTCTTAGCATCCCACAAATCAATGCTTCTTGAGTTGTTTGCTTGGGTTTGGGTTTTAACCTTTGACTCAGTCATCACAGGAACTAGAAACAAGGAAACTTCTGGGTGATTCTGTGGAGGAAACATCCCAGTGTCCTGCCTAAAGTCTTACTGACAAAAATGCCTTCAGGACAGTGCCTAAAAGGTCTGGGTGCTTTTCCTTCAAGGAAAATGTGTGATGGGATTGTGTGTATTTGCACACCATGCCCATTACCACTAAATAACGTAAGAACTGTTGCCAGGCAGGCTTCGGGAGGTGAGCTGAGCATGGAGCTGGGCTGAGATGCTGGTTCAGTTCTGAGTGTTGAGACAAACTGGACTGCTCTTGGATGCTAGAACATGAGTGAGTAAAAGATGGAGACAAAAGCGGGCTCCAGAAGTAGAGAAAGACACCTAGGAATGCTGAGTGGAACATGATGAAATGATTAAAAAGAAGAGACAAGCTAAGAACATTTGCAGACCAGAATGTTCTGTAAGGATGCCCAAGAGAGTTTGGCAAGATATTTATAGTAAGTATCTTTATAATTATAGAAAATCTCTGTTGTGTGCTGTCTCATCCACAAAAGCAGATTTGTCTTTTAAAATTTGGGGAAGAACTGAGGTCTATGGCTTTCAACTAGCTTAGGACAAGAACTAGAAAGGTTGTTCATGTGGGTTGTCAACTTGACCAGATCTGGAATCAACTTAGAAACAGCCCCTTGATTCCATTAGTTGAGATAAGGAGACTCATCTGCTATGGATGGTACCATTCCCTGGGTACCTCAGCTTCCCAGCTCTAGGCGCAGTGTGACCTTAGCTCCTGACTTCCATGATGAGCTCATCCTAGAACTGTGAGCCCAAATAAACCCTTCTCCCTTAAGTGACTTCCGCCAGGAAATGAACTAAGACAGAGACAGACGCACTCGAGGCAATACAGGAACTTCAGACATCCATGGTAGCCCCAAAAGGGTTAGGTGTGACAAGAGCAGACACCTTGGTTCAGTCAGTGCAGACTTGGGATGTCTGTGTGACCAGAGATCAGTATTGATTCCCTCTGACTAGCTTTTCCCTCTGTGAGACAACGACTTCTGAGGTGAGTGGCACCGTGGATGAGCCCATCATGTGGGAGTGACAATGGGCTTTCCATTTCTGTTTTTGCTGCTGTAAACATTAAGTCAAAAGAATCTTGACTCAAGAAAAAAAAAAATGTGACCTTTGTATTCATATGGCTCCATTGCCCGAGTCTTAGCCCTAATCATTTATAGCTACCACCTCAAATCACATGCAAAAGGTGGGGCTGCAAGAGATGGCATTCCCTGTGTGGCATCACTCATCTCCCCATTACAAGTTTAGTGCGTCGTGGTACTTGGTACTTTAACATCCACTGCCATAATCCCTGTGTCATAGAGCCATGGGACCAATCTTAGTGTTGATCCCACTCATCAGAACCTGGCTACCTCTGGATTTAGTCATGATTTCAATGTCTAAGGGAAGTCCTTTCTCATCACCAGATAAAGTGACTGTACCAATCATCATTTCACAAGGAGAGGTCACTTGCCCAGAAGCATCCCACTTGACACCTAAAGAGAGTGACATTCTGTTTACATCCCAGTGAGCAGCCAAGAACAGCATCTACATAGCCTGGAGTGAAGACCAGCCAGCCTTCTGTACACTGAACTCAGGGATCAAGCACACCACTGGGTAGGCAGCCTAGAGTCCAACAGAGCCTCAAGGCACAGGCCCTTGCTTGCCTGGGGAAGGAAAGCTCAGCCTGAGCCTCTTCCTCCTCCAGAACAGTGGAAGCTCTGTGGCATCACTGATGGAAAAGCAGCCTTGGCTCTGGGCACAAGGCTCCAAGCAATCCCTAACAATCAGGCAAACACCAAAACCTTCCAATAAGTCTCAGATCCATCAGAGCTCATGTACATCTCACCTTTTCCTATAACTTTTGAGGATGCCACACCGATCTTAGGTTGTTGAGATCCCCAGGATTAGTGGATTGGTGATTGATTGGGCTTTACAAAGAATAAAATAGGCAGTGTGTCAGTTTATATATCAAAGAACAAGAGGTTTGCAAACAAAAAAAATCCAGTGCTCCAGTACTCAGGAATTAACTAGCTCTATAGGTCCTCAGTATGCAGGTTTTCCAGAATAGTTTAAACCTGAGGGAAGAGAAAACTCACTGCCCCACTAACTAACAAGAACCACCAAAAATCCTCAATAAATTAACAGGCAATTAACAATCCATTTCTGAACAGGTAAGCCCTTAGCACAGATAAGATTCAAGATAAATTATGCAAAATGAAATATTGATAGTACACAAAACCAGAAAATAGCACACAGTATTGCTGCTGAGGTCAGCGGTGCACACAGCATCACTTCCCAGGTACCAATGTGGGTCAGCAATGATGGGGATCAGCAGTGCACAGAGCACCATTGCCCAGGTACTGATGTGGGTTATCCAGACAGAGAGAGCATCACTGTCCAGGTAATGGGTCAACAGTACACAGAGCATCACATAGATGTGAGTCAGCCACATAGAGCACCACACTACCACACCGAGACAGGGTACCATACAGACTGAGTGACTTGCTCTTCCTTGTTCCTGGTTCCATCCTCCAGAGCTCAGTCTGCATACTAGAGACTCCTGTAAATCAGGAATAAAGCCCCTTGGAACACCAGCACAAACCAATGCCCCACTGCCACCCTTGAGGCAGCTTGCCAAGCATGCTGTTTTAAAGTTAGGCATTAGGAGGCAGCAATGGCTCAAAACCATGGGCAAAGATGTGGCTTCAGGAAGTTGGGAGAGAGAACCATGTGGAAAACAGGCCTGTCTGAGATAAACTTCCGGGAACTCAGAGTCCATGTGAGCAATAGTTAAGGGACAGGGGCTGGTCCTAGCCAAGACTAGTGTGAGATTACTTGAGTCCTGAGCCCTGTATTTCACATTTCATAATCCCTACTTAAAAAAAAAAGTCCAGGGGCTAAGGGGTTAAATAGTCATTAAAGCCTCTGGATTCACAGAGTTGTTTTGCTCTTGGCTTTGGAAGCAGAAAAGCTGCCTCTGTGGGTTGTGGAATTCCCCCCTCCCTGATTTAGAAATGTGATCTTCAATATAAACACCCTTCAAGCCACCTGAGACATCAGAACTGGCTATACACACTATCTCCGTTCTGAGCTATTTCTCAAACTTATAATAACATTGTGGTTATGCACATATGCCAATGTCCTATTTGCCTTTTTAAAAAATTACCTGTGGCATGTGCTCTAATGCAAGGTGTAATGTTTCAGATAACGAATCCATCTAATTTTCAGGAAGCTAAATATGTACTTTTCACTTTCTCAAAGGGGGAACTACCTTTGTATTTTAATTATGGTTCGTTGAAATATCTAAATGGCAAGAAATTTTGCTTTAGCTACCTTTAAAATTGTTTGACTTTTCCTACCAAAACAACTCTTGCCTCTCTCTGGATGTTTATCTTGAGAAAATAAGCTTACATAATTTACGCGACAATTTTACCTCATGCATAAATGGAGAGAAATCATGATGACTGTGAATCAGAACTACAATGTACAAGTGGTACACACAGAAGCATCCCCAGAGCCAGAGTGCCTGCGATGTTCACATTGAACCTTAAACTGCTCTGCTAGGACGGGCAAGTTCCATGACACACAATGCTCAGCCTCACACGATTCACAAGAGAGAACAGTCACTGTCACAATGGAATATTGTAAACAAAAACAAAAACAGCTAAGTCGACCAGAATTCACATCAAACAACGCAAATATGGCAGGGAAACCCACTTCCCTTCAAGGCATGCGTGCTTATTCCTCTAAACTCCTGCAACAACAATCAAACCTCGGCTCTATAGCAACGAACTCTGAGCAGGGCTAGAAGAAAACCCGCACACACGTTACTTACTGGTCTTAAGACATTTATCCGCATCCTTCTGGTTCCAACGGGTGAAGAGAGGTCAATGCCACAAAGAAATCTAGCAGGCAAAAAGAGGGGAAAGCAAGTGTTAGTCGTCTGGAAATTCACATCTCCGGATTTTCCCGAGGCAGTTTTCGCAAGATCCCAGCACAAGGAGAGAAAGAAAAAGTTGGAGGAATTACCACACCCTCGGCAGGCAAGCGACAGACATTCTTTACAATCGAACGGAGCTCCAAACTTTCCCAGCCCAGACTGCTCTGCCTCCTGTACAGCAAGACATCCAACTTCGGCCCCACTGGTGACGACTGAGTCCACAGAACCACGGTGACTTCAACACCCTGTCCACAGCTCCCCACTTCTCTTCCTTCTCCATTCACTTTTTTCCTTCCTACGAAAAGCTCATAGGTCTGTTCTCAGTGCCCCCCAGCCAGGCCTGGCTTTGAAATGCATTTCAATCTCTCCACACAGAAGGCTTTCATTGCATTTAGAGTCCCACTAAGGCCCGGCTTTAAAAGCTACGGATTCTTTTTTTCTTTAGCCTTCCTCACAAAGGAAGGGTATTTTGTAAATTACCAGCTCGTTCAGATCAACAAAAGGTACTTTCATAGAAAGCCCCATTTCATTTTGCTCAAATTTGATTACAAGGATGGAGAAAAGGGAAGGAAGTCAGAAAGAAAACCCCAGATGGCTTTTCCATTCATCGCGGTGAATGAGCTTTATCTCTGCCTTTTGAAACCGCAGCCGTGGAAAAGCATTTCTGTTGGCTTAAAAAACTTGACAAAAATTATTGGTTTGCCATTTCTCATGCAACAGCCATTGGGAACTGGATGAAAAGACTTTTCATGGGATCGCCTGCTTGGATCAAAATAATGGAGATTAGGTATTTCATTATAAATTACAGTGGGAGATAGAGCGCCTGTCATATTAATAGCTACCTGCTCGTGGCCTTCAATGTAGCTGTTCTCCTAGACAAAGGACCAAGAGGGTTGTCTATTGAGCTTGTACTTTAGTCCTGATCAATTTTCTATCATCAAGGCAAAAGGTGAGATGACTAACAAAGAAATTCACACATGAGTGACCTCATAAGCCTATAGATAAAACAGCTTAAAGAGGCAAAATACATCCTGAAATTATGGATGATAAACTACATAAAAACGAAAAGGAAGACAGTGCAGAGTGGGAGAGCAGGGAAGCACTCTGTAATTCTCTCTCTTTCGGCCAAATGGACACATTAAAAGCGACTTGTTTTCAGCTGCAGATAATTGCAGCCTGTAGTTTGCAGAGGTCCGCTAGAAATGCTTCCGCCTACTCCTTTCCCCCCGCTCGGCACAGTTTCAGACATTTCATTCGCTATTAACAGGAGCATTGTGTTCAGAAGAAGGCTTCTACCAAGAGACACACTTAAAAACTAAAAAAATGGGGAAAAAATTGCAAACAACACAAGCCTCACATGCTGCACTGAAGATGGACAATGTTTGTTCTCTACTCCAGGTCACTGATCGACATGGCAATTCTGCTAGGAATCTAGAGTGGTTTAGAGTCTATGCTGTACCTGTAATTAAAACACAGAACTTTAACAAAGTGAAACACAGGACTGAGTGAAGAGTCTCTCAAAACCGAGAGTAAACAAACTCCTTCAGCAGAGACCCAGAGGGACATGGGTAATTCCATTTCATCCAATCACGGGGAATATTTTATATTTCTAATCAAAGTCAAACAAATGACTACAGATGTAACTCAAGTCCTTTACCCTCTGCTATTGGCATAAAAGTATCTTCAACTTTCCCAAATAAAAACAGTTAGGCTTTCTGGCCACTAGTTCATTGGTCCTTGACTTCAGGATGATAGTAAAGACAGTATCTTGGGGCTGGAGAGATGGCTCAGCGGTTAAGAGCACTGACTGTTCTTCTGGAGGACCTGAGTTCGATTCCCAGCATCCACATGGCAGCTAACAATTGTCTGTAATTCCAAGATCTGACATCCTTACACAGTTATACATGCAGGCAAAACACCAATTCACATTTTAAAAAAAGACATTATCTTTCAGGGACTAGAAAACCAAGGTTCAGTTGTCCCCATTGCCTGGAATGATAGGTTAAAATACATGTCAGCAGGAAAAATTTTCTGTGCTAATTTAAACCAAAGAGCAATATAGGGTTATTAATATAAAAGGGCTTTTAACTGCCTAAAAGCCTACAAAATATCATAAATATTGGCCATGGCAGCAATTGTCAAAATAAGGCCACATTTAGATGGACACCTGTGACAGGTATAATGACTTACAGACCTTGAACATGAGAGGCTTTAGTGTGTACTCACTCACTTTAGTAATCTCATATGTACAGTGATAATACAGAAAGTTCATTTATATATGGCTCAAGAAACAAGAGTATGTGATCTTTGCTGTATTCCATGACTCCATATAGTCAACACTGTCTTCATTTTCAGAAAGCCCTGGAGCTTTCTTAACCATTCAAGGAAGAAATTCAAGGTTATTAACTAGTAGGTGCCAGTGAACAGACAGGCTTTTCCAAACGTGATATAAACTTGGATCGCCATGAACCTTACAGAGGATGATAGAACATGTCTATAGAGTCCAAAATCCTATGTAGCCCTTGACCTAGTTATTCCACCCCTAGGAATTGACCCAGTAAAACCCGTCAGAAATGAAGACAAGACTATTATCCCTTTCCCAAAGGATATTTTCTCCCCTCAATTTCTTTGACCATGAACATAAGGGACTTGGAGAAAACTGGGTTTATTTGGCTCATACATCACTACTGCAGTCCACTGATTGAAGTCAGGGCAGGAACTCAGACAGAAACGGAGACTGTGGAGGAATACTGCTTCCCGGCTGGCTCTTCCATGGTTTGTTCAACTTGTTCTTTTATACAACACAGGACCACCTGCCTGGGGATGCTGCCACCCACAGTGGGTAGGGTCTTCCCACATCAACAATTAACCAAGAAAAATGTCTCCACAGACTACACTATCTATTGTCCAATCCAGTGGAGGTATTTTCTCAACTGACATTCCCCCTTCCCAGGAGGCTGTAGCTTACATCAAATTGAAAGTTTATGGATCAGGGAGGTGGTTAGAAATGCAAATTTGGGAAACAGACTTGCTGAGCTCCAGTGGCAACAAGCTGGTGGCTTTGGTTGCTCTTCTTATTTTTATTTTATGACTTATTTTTCTCACCTGTAAGTCAAGAGTCTCAGATTTTTACTCCTAGAGTTTGGGATGCTGAATCAGGAAGAGGGGTTCCAGACCAATGTGGCTTATGGAGTATGTTTTAGTCCAGCCTGAGCTACCTATCAAGACTGTCTCAAAAGTGAGTGGAGAATAGACCAGGTATGATGATATATGCCTTCAATCCCAGTACTCAGAGCATAAAGGCAAAGGATCTCTCTGGGTTCAAGACCAGCCTGGTCTAAATAGTGAGACCCTACAAAAAATTAGAAAATGGATGAAAGCTCTCTTTTATTGTTGTGATGTAGTAAACAAACAAACAAACAAAAACATTAACAGAAAGCAGAGTGACTTGCAGAAAATACTTGCAAGTCTATGTCTGACAAGGGTTTGGCATTTAGAATATGCCAGGAAAACATATTGACAGGCAACATAAACCAATAAAAATGGGCAACAGACTAAAACAGAAACTGCACAAAAGAAAGTACACAAATGGCTGCCAGGGACAAGGAAAGAGTGCCTGACTCAAGAGCCAAAACCCTGTATGCTGGGGCTCAGTGAGTAAAGGCATAGGTCACTGATGACCTGAGGTCAGTCCTCAGTACCACATGATGGAAGAAGAGAACTGACTCCCAAAAATTGTCCTGTAACCTCTCCCCTGCCACATGCACACACACACACACATACACACACACACACACACACACACACACACACACACGCACGCACGCACGCACGCACGCACGCACGCACACACAAAAAATAAAAAACAAAACACAATGACCTATCACCCCAACACACAGAAGAATGACTATTATCAAAAAGACTAAAAATATATTAGGTGCTGGAAAGAATATGGAAAAGAATGCAACTGTGTGTGGAAATTTCTCACACCCCTTAAAAACAGAATTGCTAGGGGTTGAAGAGACAGCCCAGCAGTTAAGACCATTGACTGCTCTTCCAGATTCAATTCCCAGCACCCACACAGTGGATAACAACAGCCTGTGACTCCAGTCCCAGAGAAACAGGCATGTACGTGGTACACAAACAAACATGTAGTCAAAACATATATACACATAAAAATTTTAAACAAAAAAATCAGAACTGCCATATGGCCTGTTTAATTCCTCTGCTAGTATACACCTCAAGAGAATGAACCCTGTGTTCCTCCAGCAACAGTATTCAAAACAAGGATGTCTGAAGTAGAGGAAGACAGGAGCAGGGAACCCTGAGCATCTCGGTACACTGGACTAGTCTTTAGTAGCTAAAGCAACTAGTCAGTTGTAGATTCTCCAAGAGTCCTAGTCTTGCTACATCTAAGCTGGCGTTGGACTCTCAACTCTCCTACTTGGGTCTCCCAAGTGCTAGAACTCAGGAGTGTGCCTCGACCTGTGGCTTCCCAAGATATTGACAATACCCAGGAGCATAGCAAGTGGGGTTATAAAAAATAAAAATGAATTCTAATTTTTTTCTTTGGGTCACACATTGATGAGATAAAAATATGTCAAATTGACGACCAAGACATTTTGAGAAACATCGCTTTCTTTTAATTAATTTAATGTGAATTGGTGTTTTGTCTGCATGTATAACTGTGTAAGGGTGTCAGCTCTTGGAATTACAGACAATTGTTAGCTGCCATGTGGATGCTGGGAATCAAACTCAGGTCCTCCTGAGTCAGTCCTCCTCAGTGCTCTTAACCACTGAGCCATCTCTCCTGCCCTAAGAAACATCTCTTAATAGCAAAAAATCTTAAGAACATGAAAACACTGTAGCTCTGGCATCTGCACTTCTGTCCACCTGAAGGACTTAAATAAGGGTCTAAACCTTGTATCCACACCCAGTTGCAAAGCAGTGTTATCTACAGTATCAATGACAGAGGTACTCCAGGTGTGAGCAAAGATAAATGGAGACATAATAGCATACATGTGGGCCATAGACCATGAATACCACAGAGAAAGAAGTTCTGACATCCCAGGTAAAATAAGCCAGTCACAAAAAGACAAGTATGAGAGGCTAGGGAGACAGTAAAGTGCTCACTGTGTAAGCATAATGACCAGAGTTCAATTCTCAGTATCC
This sequence comes from Sigmodon hispidus, assembly GCA_004025045.1. Classification (NCBI taxonomy): domain Eukaryota; kingdom Metazoa; phylum Chordata; class Mammalia; order Rodentia; family Cricetidae; genus Sigmodon; species Sigmodon hispidus. The sequence goes on from PVIH01000060.1 coordinate 334,718, forward strand.
ATGTAAAAAGCTGGCACTGGGGATGCAGACAGGAGAGTCCCTAAGTCTCACCAGACAGCCAGTCTGGCTATACTGTTTTTGCTCCAGTCACAGTGGGAAACCCTGTTTCAAATCCTAAAGTGGAAAACAGTAGATGATGACACCACCTTTGATGTCTGGCCTCCACATGCATGCAACTTCATACGCATGTGCACACACACAAGGATGGGCACAATATTGCTTCACTCTCATGAAAGACCTAAACAAGAAGCAGATATGTAGTTAATTGAAGCTGAAGAAGAGGGGGAAACAGAGTTGAGTGATGAGTACATAACTGTAGTTTTGCAAATTGAAAGATCTCTGGAAGTAGGGGTGGTGGTGGCTATAAAACAATGTAAATGCAACTTCATGAACTGTGGAGTTGAAACTGCTTAAGATGGTAAACTCTGTGTTTTACACATTTATCATCATTCTTTAAAAACTATGAAAATATTGCTTCCTGGCTTGTAGTTCTAGTCTGTTAAGCAACTAGTATAACCCAGAAGAAGAAAAGAGAGTAAAAAGGGGGACAGGAAAGAGGGCCACTGCTATGTGAGGTTAGCTGTATGGCTCAGAAACTTCACTCGGCTGGCTTAAGAGAACTCAGTCAGCATTGTTCTCAAATTTTTATTTTAATTGTGTGCACATTTTTCATGATCTAAAATGGAGTTATAACCCAAGAAAATAAATCAAAACAGTCTGAGACCCTACAGCACAGCTCTGAATTAGACATTACATCAGAGGGTCTCAGAGCTCTGACGCGGGATCAGAGCTTTCAGAAGTAAACCCTGCCATATTGATCTGCCCCACCACACCATAAGTTCCTCCATGGAGACAACTATAATTGGTGGCTGTATCTGTGAGGATCCAACAGCCTAATCAGTTCTTGTTGAATTAATGGGTGAATGCATGATGGAATTATTTAAATGCACCCTAGGTTGGGTGGGGAGAGGCTTCATAATTCCTGGCACTGAGTCAGAGAAGGGGATCATACTTCTGGTTGATGGCTAAGGGACCAGGAATTCAGGCCAACTTTGAGTTTGAGCTTCTAACTTGTCCTTTGTGCTGGGTTACCTTTAATGACCTCCCTAGCCTCCTGGATCTTACCTTTATCCACTATGTGCCCTGGATATTGTATTTAGTGACCTGGTGGCTTCAGGGTGAAGCTCCAGATCTCAACCTTGTATTGCAGTATTAGTGTGGTCCAGCTTCTTCCGCCACAACCACAAGCACCAAGGGATACGCTATGTAGCTCACGTGTTGGAACAGCCTACTGGCAATTCCACTTTCTGATTTTAACTTGGAATCAAAATCAGAACTGGCCACTGTCTTCTGCCCCAGGCCCGCATTTTGCTTATTTGCTTTTCTCTATAATTCATACAGTGCTACGTGTTTGTCCCTTTGTATGTGCTTTCCCTACTAGAATATGATCTGCAAAGATAGAAATAATAAGGAATAAATTAACTATTATATCTGTCTCTGGGTCCTTTGGTCTATACTTGCCTTGGCCTACTATAGAATTAAGAATCTTACCTTATAAGAGAGAGAAAAGCCAGTATGTAGGCCTGGCTACCCCAAAACCAAGCCTAAAAAGCCTTTGTTTTGGAAACCTTAAGCATTCAGATACCATAAGAGATTGTCTCATATGGGAAAACACGAAGGGTGCAAAGTTCTGTGGTTTGAAGAGGATTCATTTCCATAAGATGCTGCTTTTCCTCATTTATCTAGAGAGCTTTTACTTGTGAGGTAAAAAAGGTAGTCTGACACCATTCCATAGATATTAAATAACAAATGCTACTTAAGATAACCACACAAAACACGAGCGAGCTCACCTGTGCTTTGCAATCCTGTTCCTAATTTTAAATAAGGTTACTTAATACCATAATCCTTCAACACTTCCAACTAGACTAAGTTGTTGTGAAAATGTAGCTTTGGTATTCTATTAGCAACCGAAGGGGTAATTTGGAAATAAAGTAGTATTTATACTATCTAAGAGGGAGTGTTGCCAAGGAAATAATGCAAATAAAACTTAAATGGATCTGTTTAATCGACTAGAAAATTAAAATGTCAACAATTACAGAAACATTAAGATACAACTATGTGTCATGCCTTTAAACTGTCTTGTCAAGCTTTGTGGGAAGTCCTGTGGTGGGCTCTGCTTGCTAATATAGTGTGAGATGCGTTGTGAACTTCTGTGACATGAAGTGCCTTCCCTGAAAATGTTACAATGTTTGGATTATTGAAGACAATTTTAAGATCTGGCTGAATTCACCAAATTATCTGTACTAACCAAAATTTAAAGCATTTGCATTTGCATGTAGCTATTAATGGAGCCAACCAACTTCACTGTAACGTGCTTAAGCAATGAAACAATTTTACCTTTTGCATGATGCAGTTTATTGGAAACACAAGTGGTATATGGTGACTGACCTCACAGGGTATAGGTAAAAGCTCTGTAAGGAAAGCTGAGGGACTGGAGAGAAGGTTTTCGAGCATAAGGACCTGAGTTTGAATCCAGTGACCATGTAAATATGTATGGCCACACACAAGCACCCCGAGGGCAGAGACAGGACCATCACAGTTTTTGCTGGCAGCCAATGAAGCTGCAGGTTCAGTAAGAAACTAACGTAAGTTCTTGGGAGCTAAGTGACTCTGGACCAACAGCTAAACTGGGTCTGCACAAAGAGGCAGAGTCCAGAGCTCACAACTTAATCTACATGTGGTAGACAAATAGAGAACACAGAATGGCAGGAGTCTTTTGAAGCCTCAAAGCCCACCTCCAGTGACACACCCTGTCTTACTAAGAGTTCCTATTGCTGCAATCAAATGCCATGACCAAAAGCAACTTTGGAAGGAAAGTATTTATTTGACTTACACATCCAAAATTGCAGTACATTAAAGGAAACCAGGGTAGGAATTCAAACCAGCATGGGAACCTGGAAGCAGGACTAGATACAGAAGTCACAGAAGACTTGACTGGCTTGCTCCTCATATCTTGCTCAGACTGCTTTCTTACAGAGCCCAGAACCACCAGCCAGAGTGGCACCACACACAATGATGATATATGGCTACCTGGACAGTCACCCAAAGTTGGAGTGTCCTACAGGCCTAGAATAGCTGGCAGACTTTTTAGTGAACAAGAAATTTGAAGGGCTGTCCTGCCTTGTCTCGTCAAAGTTCAGTAGCCTTTTTCCTATGTCCCATTTGTCCCTCTGTGTAGCATACTGTCAGCAGTCAAGCCAAGAGCAGCATCTTGCCCAAATGGCTAGCAGTGTCACATTGAAAGCAAACTCCATATGGCATTTCTTCAATGCCCCGCATTTTTTTATGAAGTAAATTGGTATTTCCAGGAGAAGATGTGTCTCACTGTCATGAAAATCCTTAGGTTATTAAACATCTTAAATGCCATATTCTATAAGTCTTTTAAGTGTTTGAAAATCATCTATCTAAATATATGTTTAACATTAAAAACATATCTAACATGACTACAAGTTTGATTATTATAGATTAATTACTACCCTCATTTTTAAAATTAAACATTGCATTTTAAATGAGCTGTATAACCACAAAATCCCAAGCAAGGGCAGAAACATATATATAGTATAACAAAATGCCTTTAAAGTTTTATCAACATACCCAAATTGATTACATTACAAAATATCGGAGATTAATAGTCTTTTTCTCTTATATTTCTATACTTCCAAATGGTAACAAACATCTATAACCCACCAAATAACCAAAGACTACCCACCTCATCTATTAGGAATGTGAGTATAATTTCTCTAGGCTACTTCCTGTTGTCTGTGAGCAAAGGCATCTTTAGAGGTTCCTGAAAAAACTAAGAAAATGGCCAAGTCCTGGAAAAACTACCTGTCAATATTCAAGAGGTCTCCTCAGATCAAACCTGATCCATAACAACCCTGAAGTAATTCACAGCCTCTTGGTTCCTTTGGAAATAAAATCAAAACTTCTTCTCCAAAGCAATGCATTTTTTGACTTTCATTTTATAGTTAAATAAAATAATAGGCTGGTTTATTTCACCTGTCCCTCTTTCAACCCCATGTTCCTCAACAGCTGTCATTTGCTTATCAGCTATAAAATAAGATGTAAAATCAACACAATACTATATGGAATCAGACTCCCTATTATTTTCCATTGTTACATTTTTTTTCTACACAACTGTCACACACATGCAGATTGTCCAGGTGGTCTCATGCAGGCTTCCTAGCTGATGTGGGCTTTAAGGCTTCAAAAGACTCCTGCCATTCCATTTTCTCTATCTGTCTACCACATGTGGGTTAAGATGTGAGCTCTGGACTCTGCCTCTGTGCAGACGCAGTTTAGCTCTTCTTCTCCACCCCTCCCCGCTTTCCTTTCTAGACCATCTCTATTACTTTGTGTCAACTACCAATCTGAAGAGACACTTTTTTTTCTGAGGACCCACAGTGGCTAGAGGGATGAGACTCAGCTAAGTGATGCTCATGATTATCTTTCCTGTCCATTATCTTCAAATTTACTCTTATTCCAGTAACAGTCTACTTGCAGGATCCCATCCTCCCACCCATCTCCATTTCCTGGCTCTGCCTCTTCATTTGGACCTGGTTCCCCTAGCTCTTTCCTGAGGCCTCTCTCAGCATTTCCTTCAAGCCCATCTCGCTTCCTTTCTGTCAACTGCTGATCTTCCAAGCTTTCTCTATCGGGAACCCTACAGCCAGCACAATTGCCTAGGATCCAGAGAGAGCAAAAGCAGCCAAAGAACAGAAAATCCATTCAATAATGACAAGACCAGACATTGGCACCAAGAAACACATCAAAAATCGTAACTGCAGATGCTTGAGCCCCAGCACAGGAAGGAAAACATCAACAGCTAAAATAATAAACCTCCACCAGAAGCCAGTAACACTACTGTAGAAAGCCCTGAGAAATGCAATATAGCTGAAGAACAAGACAGAGACTTCAAAATAGCAATTACGAATATGTTCAGAGATCTTAAAGAAGATGTGAATAAACTCCTCAATGAAGCCCATAGAAACAGGAGCCATTGAATAAAATAATAAATCCAATTTGAGACTTGAAAGAAAATTTAACAAAGAAAACCTAAGCTTAAATCAAACTGTAAAAGAAAAACTAAGGATGTCAAAACTCACAGAAGTAGCCTCACCAACAGATTACAAGATAGGGAAGAGAGAATCTCAGGTGTTGAAGACAAGGTAGATGAAATGGACAGCTAAGTCAAAGAAAATGTTAAATCTAAAAAATCTACAGGTGCAGGCTGGAGAGATGGCTCAGAGGTTCAGAGCACTGACTGTTCTTCCAGAGGACCTGAGTTCAATTCCCAGCAACCACATGGTGGCTCAACCATCTACAATGAGATCTGGTACCCTCTTCTGTACACTGTATACATAATAAATAAATAAATATTTTTTTAAAGTCTACAGGCTCAAAAAATCAGAAACACTGAAAACACCAAACCTATAAATCATCTATATAGAGGAAGCAGAAGAAATCCAGAACAAGGGCATAGTAAATATTTTTAACAAAATAATAAATAAGATTCTCACAATCTAAAAATAAATAGATGTCTATCAAGTTACAAGAATCATGAAGAACACCAAATAGATAAGACCAGAAAGATAATTCTTCAGGGTATCTATTAATCAAAACACTGAATGTACAAAACAAAGAAAAGATATTAAAAGCTGCAAGGGAAGAAAACAAAATCACATATAAAGGCATTACATATTAGAATAATACCTAACTTCTCAATGGAGACTCTGGAGGGCAGAGACCTAGATGGATGTTCTAGAAACTTAGAGAGGCCACAGATACCAACCCAGATTACTATACTCAGCAAAACTATCAATCACAATAGACAGAGAAAGAAAAAAATCCCATAATAAAATCAAATTTAAGTAATTTCTATCTACCAATCCAACTATAGAAGTCACTAGAAGAAAAATTTCAGTCTGAAGCAGTTACCACACCCAAGAAGATACAAGGAATAATTAATTCCAGAATAGCAAATAAAAAGAGGAGGAAAAACCCACACCATAGAACAAAATATTAAGAATCAATAAACACTGCTCATTGATAGCTCTCTATATTAATAATCTCAATTTTCCAATAAAAATATGCAGACTTCTTGCCTATGCTTTGGACCCTGCTATTTCCCCCCTTGGAGGAGGGGGTAAGAAGACATGAAGACAAAGACTCTGTTGCCAAGGCTCCAAGCAGACTCCAGGTTGGCTTATGAGAAAGTGCCCACTTAAGGGGCCCTCATGGTTATGAGAAAGTATTATGAGCACATGTTTTAAGGCACCAGTTATAATCAGTTTGAACTGAGGCCAGACTGGCTACCAGGCCCTTAGAAGCCTCTAGGACATATATATCCCACACAGACTAATAGATTAAATTAGGAAACAGGATTCTTCTTTCTTCTGAATCAGAGAAACACAGTTAAGTTTTTCTAACTGTGTTTAGTATTCTAACTAATACTAAACCATTAAGTATAGATATTTCCTCAGGGTAAAGAATGGAAAGGGGTATTCATGAAGCAAACAGGTGTAGCCATTTTAATATCTGAAACAATAGACTTTAAGCTAACCAGAAAAGATTATAGATTCATCAAAAAAAAAAGCTTCCAAGAAGATATTTAAATTCTAAATATTTATACACTATCACAAGGTCACCAGAGCTCATCAGAAAAACATTACTACAAGTAAAATCACATATTAAACTTTTACAGTAGTAACAGGCATTTCAACACTCTACTCTGGCAGTAGATAGGCCATCCAGATGAAAGCTAAACAAAGAAATGTCACATAGATCTGATAATATACAGAACATTTCACCCAAACCAAAAAGAATATACTTTCTTCTCAGTAGCCCATGGAACTTCCTCTAAAACTGTTCAGCTACTTGAACACAAATCAAGTCTCAACAGATAAAAGGAATTAAGATGATTCCTTGCATCCTACCTGATCATCATGGATTAAAGCTACATATCAACAACAGAAAACACACAAACTCATGGAAACTGAAAACTCACTACTGAATGAAAAGTGGACCATGACAGAAATAAAGAAGGAAATTTAAAACTTTTTAGAATTAAATAAAAATATATCATATTCAAACTTGCGGGACATAATGAAAGCCATTCTAATAAGTAAGTTCATAGAAATAAGTGCCTATACTTCCCCCCAAAATAGTGATATCTTGTATTAGTAACTTAGCAACACACTTGAAGCTCTAGGACAATGAAAGAGCAGTAATATCCCAAAAAAGTAGGCAGTAAGAAATAAACTCAGGGCTTAAATCAGTGAAATAGAAATAAACAAACAATATCTCCCCCTGCCAAAAAACACAGAGTTGGTTTTTGAGAAAATCAACAAAATTGATCAGTCTTAAGCCAAATTGACTACAAGATGGAGAGAGAAGATCCAAATTGATGAGATGAGATTTTAAAGGGGAGGAATAACATGAGGGTAAGGTCCTATTGCTGAGACAGTACTTACATATATCTTTGAAAATGGACAAGCTGGTACCAAGTAGAAGTTTCACCTCTATTGATTATTATTCACAGTACTGGAATATTCTCTTCATGCTACCAGAAGACAAATGTAATCATCAATATCTCCCCAACTGAAAACTCTGTGACCTACAATAGTGTCCTGCCCGTAAGATATACTTGTACAATAATGGCATAAACATTATGGGAGTAACCAACCACCTTATGTATAGAATTAAGGTCCACTTCATGACAGCAGCCCATGACACTGCTATACTGAGTCTGAAACTAGATAGGTTATGGGCCTATGAGAAAATCTAATTCTATGGTTCTACTGAAAGAATAGAGCACTAAAATGACTCATAATGACCTTCTGCTGTTCCCATTGATCAGTGCCTCATTCAGCCTTCTTCTTGCAGTAGATGGGAACTGACATAGAGACCCACAACTGGTCATTGTGCAGAGAATAAGAAACTTTTCAGCACTCACTGCTAAATGGGATGTGTCAGCAAAGCCCTCCCTTTAAGGCACAGAGAACTATGCAGAAGAGAGTTAGAGTCAGAGGTGATGATTGACTCCAAGGAGACAGTATCTTCCAGACACAAGACTGATGAACACATGAACTTACAGAGACTGTGGTATCATGGACAAGACAACAGAAGGAGTCCTAACACTAACACTGAGAGAGGACGTCGACATGAGCTTCCATTCCTAACCAAGAAGCTATCTGTAATTGATACCCACTGGCAAAGCAAAAGTTAGTTTTCTCAAACAGTAGTCTGTCTTAGTTATTGTTTCTATTGCTGTGAAGAGAGACCATGACCACTGCAATAAAGGAAAATATTTAATGGAGTGGCTTACAGTTTAAAGGTTCAGTCTGTAATCATCATTGTGGGACATGACAGCATGCAGGCAGACATGGTGCTGGAGAGGTAGCTGAGATTTCTACATCGTGCACAGGCAACAGAAAATAAACTGGGACACTGGAGATGGCTTGAGCATCCATGAGACCTCAAAACCCTCCCCCACAGTGACACACTTCCTCCAACAAGACCACACCTACTTCAACAAGGCCATACCTCCTAGTAGTGCCACTTCCTATGAGCTTATGTGAGCTGTTTCCTTTCATACCATCACAGGGTCTCACTGGGTTTATTAACCATGCCCAGGGGTAGTTGGCTAACACAAAACAAGCTCAGTAATATTTTTTGTAAAGTTTTTGTTTCATTTCACTTTGTTTGGGGCATTTTTTGTCTTTTTTTGTTTATTTTGATTTCTATTTTATGGAGTGTGTGTGTGTATTTCTTGGGGTTTTGTTTTGTTTGGGTTTGGTTTGGTTTATTTGTATGTTTTTGAGAAAGAGATAACATAAAACTGAGTGGGTAGGAAGATAGAAAGGAGGTTCTCAGAAAAACTGAGGAAGGGGGAAATTATAATTAGAAGACACTATGCAGAAATTCCATTAAAAATATATTGTATGGTACATGTACATTGAAAATACATAATATTTAAAACATAGAAAAGTAGAAAAATAAAATATTTTTATTCAACTTAATACTATAGATACTAGATACAGATATAAGAAAATTGTGTGTTCTTCCTATGAATAAGTACTACAAAAAAAACTAAATTGTGTGCATTTAAAATAAATATTTAGGGCTGGAGGGATGGCTCAGCCGTTTAAGGCTTGGCTCACAACCATAAAATAAATATTTAACAAAGTTTCACATAGCTTTGACTTACCACGAGATGTATTTCATAATTTTTATTAGTGGCTCAGTAAGCAGTTGATCCACAGAACTTAAGCAAACAGAATGTCTGTTCACTTTGATACATCATATGTGTGTATGTATGTGTGTCTACATTTATTATTTTGAGATAAATATAAAGTCTTTAGCATGCTGAGTGCCTTAGAGTTTTATTGCTATGAAGAGACACCATGACCATGACAAATCTTATTTTAAAAATGCTTTAATTGGGGCTGGCTTATATTTCAGAGGTTTAGTCCATTATCATCATAGTGGGAAGCAAGGCAGCGTGCAGGCAGACATGGTGCTGGAGAAGGAGCTGAGAGTTCCACATATGAATCAGCAGGCATCAGAAAGAGACAGTGATCCACCAGGTCTGGCTTGAATTTCTGAAACCTCAAAACCCGCTCCCCAGTGACTTGCTTTCTCCAACAAGGCCATACACCTCTAAAAATGTCACTCTCTGTGAGCCATTTTCATTCAGACCATCATAATGAACAAAAAGAGAAGGAATTGTTTTTGCTTTGTTTGTGACACAGTATCACTCTATAACCCAAACTGATCTGGAACTATCTATAAAGCCCAGACTAGTCTTAAACTCATTGTGTGTGTGTGTGTGTGTGTGTGTGTGTGTGTGTGTGTGTGTGTGTGAGGGGGTCATGGTCTGAAACCATATGCCCCAAATAAATCTTTTCTTCTATAAGTTTCCTTGACTGTAGTGTGGCTTCACAGCAATAAAAAAGTAACTAAGACACCAACCAGTCTTAATAAACAGTCCTATAATTTACCTGACCAGAATAAGCAGGTTTTGATTGAATTTGAGGCCCATTTCACAGGAGGATATTTATCTCTAGTATTTTAAACCTCATCAAAAGGCCATAAAGAGGCCATAGGCTCTAGTAAAAAAAAAAAAAGCTATTACTGTTGCTTTACTAAATGGGCATGATATAGCAACCAAATTCTCTTCTAAATCCTTGTGTTTCTACCCATAGGCTGCTCTCAACCTCGGCCAGAGAAACTTCTGTGGCAGTGGGAAGTAGTCAATGCAGAGACTCATGACTAGACAAGGTCTTGAGAACACTGACAGTGAGTGATCAATCCTGAGTGAGATATCTACATTACCTCCTTCAAAACTCAGGGAGCACCATGGAAGAAGTTTAAGTAAATAACATCAGAAGGAGAAGACCATTGTAGTATGCAATCTTGTGAGTAAGATGTGGCCATTGCACTCAGGAACTCTCTGCAGCTATGGTCACATGCTCAAGACCTGCACAAGACAGATCCCATCAACATTACATCATGGAATGAAGAGAAACTCATAAGGCCTAATCATTACTTGAGAATTTATAAGCATGAAACAATTGCTGTGAAATTGGGAAACATCTTCTTCAGTTATCTATGGTAGGATGTGAAGGCTACTGAAAATAATTCCCCATCCAAATTCTTATAAGTAATTAAACTTACTGGGTCACTCCCCACAAAAGGCATGCAAGGAGAAAGAGTAGCTAAAAAGAGGAAGGGGATCTGCAATAATGGGAAGGGAACAAGAGAGTAATCAAACTACAGGTGTAAAATCCATCACTGAATATAATTAATACATGCTAATAAAAAAACTAACTCACAAACATGTTTATTGTTATCAAGAGAACAAAGCAAAAGTCTTTCAACAAAGATTAAAAAATTATTTTTGAAGCCCCAGAGATCATAGAGCTGAAGAGCACAGTGACAAAGCTGAAGAGTGTAGTAGAGAGATGGGACAGCAACTGGGATCAAGCAGAGCAAAGCAGAATCAAAGTCAAGATAAGTGGCTGTGATGACAGTTGGGGAAGCAAGTACTTTAAAGAATAAAAACAATGCACCTTGTCTGACACTGTGGCAGTGCTCAGATCCAGGACTTAGAAGTAATGAGCTCAGAGGGTGCTGTGTCCTCTCTGAAGTGAGTGCCCAAACAAACAGGCCCAAGAGAGCACTCGTGTACAAGTTCTGCAAGGTGGGGACATGGCAAGCTGAAGGACATACGTGAACTGAGAGAGAGGTTCCAACAAGACACTAAACTACACTTTTACCTTGGATTCCTTAGCCTCTATTGGAATACATATTCTCTTTGAGCCTATGAAGTGTTGTCATAGCAACTGAAGCAGGACAAGTATTGGAGAGCTTCAGGGTGATTTGAGAATGTGAAAAGGAGAGAAAGAACCAAAAGTTGCACTTAAATGGATGAAATCTGAGGAAGCAAATATCTGTTTTCTAGAAACCCAAAAAATAGCATGTAAGAGGAATTTAATAAGTTTACATTTGGAGCTGGGAAAGCCAAATAGTCAGTAAGCTGCTTTTTGTCCAAACATGAGGACCTGAGTTCAATCCCCATATCTTGCATGAAAAGCTGGCTATAGTGACAGGTCTCATCTCAGCACAGAGATGGAGATAGGAGGGTCCCCAGAGCTGCCCGGCCAATCATTCCAGCCAGCCAAGGAAGTCCCTGGTCCCTGTGAGAAGCCTTGTCTCAAAAGTCAATGTGTACAGCCCCTGAGCAATGAAGCCAATATTGACAGAAATAATACACACACACACACACACACACACACACACACACACACACACACTGACATTTGGGTACAAAATAACGAAATTATCAGAAGCCAAAGAGAATTTTGAAAACACAATGAGAATGTGATCTCAATAAAAATATCAGTGGCTTTTCTCAGCAGAACCAGAAATGATAGCATGATGTCTTCAAAGCATTAAAAGAAAAGTACCTCCTTCTAAGAAAACTATATAGACAAGATAAAGCCTTTCCCAGTCCACAGAAACAAGAGTACATAGCCACAACTGCATTACTAGAAGGCTAAATGTTGTGTTCAATCAGAAAGGCTACTAAATAGCAGCCCCACATGTCACAATACTTGGTGACAATACATTTATGCACAAAGCAGAGCACTGTATTGCTGTGGTCGTGCTCAAGGTATTTTAATTCTAGTATAGAAGTTTTTTTTTAAATCATCCAAAATAACTGTAACTGATGTACATATTGGAGAAGAGATACTGCAGGGATGGGAGTGGCAGGAGACAGGGTTCGGTGATAGACTCCTTATGTAGGCATAATGAACTGAGTTTGGATCCCCAGCACCCAGGTAAAGAGCCTGACATAGCCACACATGTCTGTAACTCAGTGTTTGGAATGGGAAACAGAGACAGGAGGATGGCTGTGACTCAATGGCTACAATCTTAGCTGAATGACAGTGAACTTTTGGGTCAGTGAGAGAGCCCATCTCAAGGAAATAAGGAAGAGAGCCACAGAGGAGTTTTCCTGTTGGGAGCACAGCACAAAGGTCCTTGTGCCCACTGATCTCCAGAGAAACCAGGGATGCTAAGCACAAACAAACAAAACTGCTCTTCCACCCAGAAAGCTGAGGATTGAATGCAATGAATGGCTTCGTGACCTATCTGTTGGGTCAGGCCATATCACGCTCCTACAACTAGGACTGTAGGTGACTAGTAATCTAAATGATCCTTACAGCCAGGAGCTTCCCAACTAGGACTAGAGATACCTAATAATATAAATGACCTTTATAGCCAGAAGCTCCCTAAGCAGGACCAGAGGTGGTTAATAACTCAGATGACTTTTGTGCTATCTGTCAGAACAATGCCAGCCCAGAGCCTTCCCTAGGCCCCTAAGCTAGTACAGGGAGCCTTTCACTAGAACCCACCTTCTTAGAAGAAATTACATGTAACCTGAGTCACGTTTCAATGTAACTGCACTTCTTTGTGCACCAAGAATTGTATTATCCCAGGAAATCTTTTTGTCCAAATTATACTGGATTTAAATTGTTGGGAATAAATCATCTGATCTCAGACTCTCTGAAGTCTGGCAGCAGGTTGACAAGTCAATCTGAACTGCCTTTGAGCAAGTCAGATCATTCCCATCTCTACAGAGTTCTCTTCTCTGCCTAACACCTACAGAGATCCCCACAGATGCCCAGCATTCTCCTCTGGCCACCACATGTGCTCGTACAGGCATGGGTACCTGAACATATATGTATACACATACATACACTACACACAAAAGATACAAAATACAATAAATAGAAGTAGGAGAGCTGAACTTAATCTGCAGTCAGTTTTCATGGCTGTTTTACCTAGAGATACTTGGTGTGAGTTTCAACATAACTACAAAACTCCCCAATCTAAGTGATGGGTATAGGAGTTGATAGTGCAACTGTGTAATCAACAGAACAGTAAGCAAAGAAAAAGTCAGACTAACAGAAAATAGCCCACAACATGACAATAGCAATGTCTTTCCTACCATTGACTACTATTGCACAAATTCTATTGATTTTTATAATAAAAACCCAGAGCTAGATATTGGGGGAAAGTTGGAATATCAGAGAGATAGAAAACAAACCACAGCCAATTCTCACCCAACTTCAAAGGCCAAATGGGGTATGCCCTATCTGCATGAGTCCTCAGACTGACTGGCCAAGCAGGCAGAATGACTAAACTTTGGCCTTTTTATGCCTTATATTTCTTTCCTCACCCAGCTATTTTATTTCCTGGTTCAACTCTCCTAGATCTAGAATTAAAGGTTTGTGCACCATGACCTGGCTGTTAGGCTTTGAAGTCACCGAGATCCCGACAAATATTTGTCTCCAGAGTGATGTAATTAAAGGTGTAGGTCACCACTCCTTGACCTTCATGGTTAGGGGTTATACTGTCCTCTGATATTCCACAGTATTTTTATTAAAAATATAATCACTGCATGTTCCCTTTTGTGTCAAAAATAAAAAAAGAATATAACTAATATAAGAAAAACTATATATAATACATACAATAACTATATACATTATATATAAGCAACAATCACATCAGTAATGTCCAATCCATTAACAACTGACAAATTCAAAGAAAATATTCCATTATGTATCCTATTTTGGTGAGTCCAAAGGATTGTATCTAATTCACTTTCTATTTAATTTGTATTATTTACTGAAAACTATCTTTTGGTGTCTCTCAAACTTATACACTTTACACCTCTTAGTAACTTTCTTTTCTGAAACTGTAACTAGAAAACTACAACTATCTCATCTTCAACTCCCTCAGAAATCTGAGAAATAATATTAACTGAGTAAACACAAAGTGCAGGCAAACAACTTCCAAAAAGTGTAAAAAAAAAAAATGACAGAAATAGCTGACTGCCTGGACAGTCACCCAAGGTTCCTCTGAAGCAGCACTGAAGCATCCATCTTCAGCCTACAGGCCTAGCATATCTGACAAACCACTCTGTAAAGCAGGGTATTCTTAAAGACCTTCCTAACTTGTCCTGGCATAGCTTAGAAGTCTTTTCTTGTGTGTCCTACTTTTCCACTTTGAACATCATACTATCATTACCCAAGACAAGGGCATTCTTGCCCAGTAGCTAACTTTTGCCACAAAGAAAGTCAACTCCATGTGGAGTTTTTTTTTCATGCCTACCATCTTCTATGAAGTAGATTGGTGCTGCCAGGTGCAGACATGTCTCATTGCCATAAAAATAATAAGAGCCAATATTATTAGAATGTTTTAAATGACATATTCTGTAGATCTCTGAAGTGTTTGAAGAAGACCTAACCATCTAAAATATATCTCTGATCTTGAAACTATATCTAATATGACTATGCATTTGATTGTAATGACTGCCTACTAACCTGTATTTCTTTATACTCTAATTAGTTGGATAATTATTCACAGACTAGCAATTTGCATTACATTGTTAGATGAACTGTATAGGTACAATACCTTGAATAAGCAGAGAAATATATGTACAATAACAAAATTAATCTCAACTTTATATAAATATACATAATTTGTACATAATATGCCACTGACTACTAGTGGACTCAACAGCCCAAGAAGAGACAAAGTGGTTGGGCAGGTGGGAAGTAATACTTCACATTACATGGAAGCAGTGAAGAAATGGGAGAGCATAGAATGGGTAACAAAGAGAACAGGTTGGGCATATGTGTAGCAGACAAAATACATATTTAAGTCAAAAGTTGCCATGATATGCAGAAGGACGTATAATTACAGAAAAGTCAAATCATCAAGAAGATACCAACAAACTCAAACATCACAGCACAAAACACACAAAACCGACACCAACAAAGCTAGGAGGACAAAGAGACAGTAGAGCAACATTCAGATACCCAGACACATGACTTCTAACATGGCACAGTAAATCCAGACAGAGTGATAAAATAGGACAGGCCTAAGCAGTGAATCCTGATCATAGGTGCGTGCTCTACCCAACAGCAACAGAACCCACTTCCTTCCCTGAACACAGACACATGGACAAATGATGACATGTCAGTCACAAGGCAGGTCCACAAGTGATTTTCTTTTCAATCACAGTGTAATGAAAGTAGCAAATGAAGGCAGAAGAAAAACAAGAAAATCCTTATCTTTGTGAGAAGTAAGCATATTCTTACACAGTGTGCAACAGAGAAGAAAAACTCAATTAGAAGATGCCATCATAAGATAAATAAAAATAAAGATATGACACAGTAAAACACATAGGATACATCAAACATTAAAATGGAGAGTGTATAGTAATAAACATCTGTATCGAAAAGGAATGTTCTAGAAAGGGGAAATAGAAAGGACAAGCATTAAAGTAGATATAAATAAAACAACAGAGAAATCGACAAAATTATGATTTATTTTTAAGAAGACACATTTAATAAAGATTTGAGTTAACTAAGACAAAAATGAATAAAAATCAGTAACTAAAGAAGAAAGGCTCAAATTAATGTCACAGAGAAAGAATGTCCTTTTCCCATTTGTATCTAACAAAGAATTTTATTGAAATCCAATAAGCATAGAAGAAGGAGGGGGAGAGAAAACATAAGGCAAAACTGCCTGTCTGATGTATCGTGTACACACATACAATCTCATAGAAGAAACTCCTAAAGGTGCTAACGAAGGGTTTTAGGAAGCAAATGAAGTAAAGTTGGAGGACACAGACTAAAGAAAAAAGCCGAAAAAGGAAATGCAACAAAAATATAATATATATAGAAATGATAAACATTCTTTAAAAGTAAAATATGAAAACAGATTACAAAAGAATTAAAATTAAAATACTTGGGTATAAATTGAGCAAAGAGGAAAAGACCTATATGCTAAAAACAGTAGGACAGTGATTGAAGCAGATAAAACAGTGATGACCTCGTGCTCATGAGTTAGAACTAATATGATTGTGAAGCCATACAGCTCAAAGATGTCTATAGATTCAGTAGAATCTGATCAGAAGTCCTATGAATTTAAAACACTCCAAATGTCCAAAGCAACCCTGAGCATGCTGTATATCACACATTGTAAAATCAGCTGTATTACAGGTTATGGTAACTCAAACAGCCCTGTTCTTACAAAAGAGCTGGTAACAGCAAAGCCAGAAGCCCAAAAGATTGTTTACAATCAATTATCTTTCTTGTTTTTTAAAGACTTGTTTTATTTTTATTTATGCCTATGTGTGTCTGTCTGTGTATGCCATATGCATGCAGGTACCCATGGATGCATCAAAGCTCCTAAAGCTATCTCTCTGGCCCTATCAGTTTTCTTTAATTAAGGTTCCAAGAATATAGCACAAAGATAGTACTCATCTGGGAATAACTTTGGATCAGACTCCTACAGCATGGCCATCAAAAGATAAGTGGACTAGTGGAATCCCTGCCCTCACAGCAAAGGAGTGGTCACAGCCACTACAGTAAGAGACAGACCACAGAGTAGAGGACACATCTGCCAAACACACCTGCTAGAGAATCAACATCTCAAAGATACAGGAAACCCTGACAATTCAGTAAGAAAAAGAGGGATGTTTTATTTATGTACATATTTCTACAGTGCTGGGAATATGACTCAGGCCCTTCAAATGCACCCAGAGTGTGGCATCTGAGTCATACTCCCATCTCTATAATATTTTAGTGAGGGAAAAAAAAACCAAATGAACATTTTTTTGAGAGGGCACGCAAGTGCTCACCAAGATGACAAGATGTTCAGTGATACCCTCATGCTTCAGAGTGGCCATTATTTAAAAAGAAAAAGAAGTGTGAGGAAGAATGTGGAAAAAAACCCTGGAATTGTAGCATACAGTTTGTGGGAATGAAAAGTGTTATAGATTCTGAAGAACAGCATGGAGAGGCCTCCTAAAACCAGCAGACAGACACAGTATACCTCCCATAGAATCCAGCAATCCCACCAAAGGCACTGTCTCCATACTTTAAGTTGGGATTTCTGAGAACTTTAACACATTTTATTTATTTATTATTATTTATTTACTAAAGTGTTATCTACAGCAGCTAAAATATAGAAATAAATCAATAAATTTCCATTGATCAAGGATTCTAGAGAGAAAATGTGTCGTATACATGCAATAGAATATTACTCAACCTTAAAAATAAAAAAAAAGTCTATGATGTCTTACATTATAGATGAAAGATGTGACTGATATCGTGCTAAGTGAAACAATCCACTCAGAGAGAGAAATGCTGCAGTGGCCACCTGCAGAAGGAAGCTCATACAGTCAATTGCACAGACCCAGAGGGTTTATAGTTACCTGGCACTGGAGGGAGGAGATGAGACACCTAAACAAAAGGCCTGAATCCCATTCTGCCAAATAAATATGTCTCCACTCCACCACACCACACATGCATAGAACAGTAATGAGTAGTATGTTCAGACACTTATAAGAATGAATTTTGTGTTAGGTCTTCATCACAATGAATTTTTAAATACAATTAAAGGCTGTAATGGTTAATACTGTTAACTTGACTGGCTCCAGGATCGTCCAGGAGACAAGCTCCTAGGCATGACTATGAGCACTCCTGAGAAGCTTATCTGAGTTGGGGAAATATACTCTAGTTGTAGGTGGCACCAGCCCACAGGCTGGGGTCCTCAACTGTGTGAAAAGGAGAGCTCCAGTGTGCATCTCTCTGCTTCACGAGGACAGATACAATGTGAGCATCCCTTTCAGGATCCTGCTGCCTTGCCTTCCACACTACAGTGGACTGTACGCTCCCAGTGGGAGCCTGAATGAATCCTCCTCCTCAGGATGCTTCTGTCCAGTATCTTGTCACAACAAAACAAGCAACACACACAAAAGCAAAAGCTTCTCCTTAAAATTCCAGTGACTCTCTCGACACCACAGCTCTCTCTGATACGAAATTCCCAAGTTTAAAGTCAAAGTATTCACAGAAGATGTCACAAATAGAAGATGACCTTGGATCTTGGATCACTGGCATGGTGATCTTGGATGCTCGCCTTCACGTACAAGCATAAGAAGGGAGGACATGTGAGATGGCTCTGCAGGTTAGAGTACATGCCGCCTAATGACCTGAGAGCAATCCCTAAGACCCACACAGCACAAGAAATACAACTCCTTCCAGTTGTCCTTTGATCATCACACACACATATAAATAATTGCAATTTAAAAATCTAAGATCATCCTAAGAAGGGGAAAAGAACTCTATAGGATATTGAGCATAAAATGGATTTTGAAAGTAACTCTGGCTTTTTTCATAAGGGACAGCCATTTTTCTGGTCATTTTGAAATCTAAATAACTGGGCTGACATTCTAGAGGCAGAAGTCTGTCATTCAGCACCTCCTGGTCAACTGTGAAGGGAACAGGAGACCCAGTGAGATGCCCACTGGCTAAGAGAAAGTCCGTTTTCTCCAATGGAGACTCACTGGATGTAACAACAACACTCTAGGGCAGGCCTTATGCCCTATGCTCAGGAGGGCTGACCAACTCAAAATGAATTTCATGAGTTTGTTTTGGTTTTTGTGGGCCTTTTTTTTGTCTTTGGTTTTTTTTTGTTTTTGCTAATTAATTTTTCCTAGCCCAATCACATTTTCTCCCTCCCCCGCCCCCCCCCCCGCACCCCGCCAGTTCCTCCCTGAACCTGCCCTCCCCATCCACTCTTCCTCCTTCCTCTTCACAGGAGGGCAGGCCTCCCACACATACCAGTCAGCCATGGTGTACCAATAAGACCCTAGTCTTGCCTCCTCTCCTATTAAGGCCAGACAAGGCAGCCCAGGAGGAAATGGCCCCCAAAGCAGGTAACAGAGTCAGAGACAGCCCCTGTTCCCGCTGTTAGGAGCCCTTACAGTGACCATGCTGCCCAACAGTAACACGTACAGAGGGCTTGAGTCAGTCCCGTGCAGGCTCCCTGGATGTTGGTCGAGTTTCTATGAGCCCAAGTGAGTTGACTCTGTGGGGTTTCTGTTTCTTGTGATGTCCTTGGCCCCTGGCTCCTGTGATCCTTCCCTGCTCTCTTCACCAGGATTCCCAGAGGTTTTTATTGATCTTCGAATGTTTGTTTGTTTAGATTTCAATTTTTTTGTTTTTATTGCTTGTGTTTTATTTTTGAAAGAAAAGGTCCATAAAGTTGGATAGGTAGAAAGGGGAGGAGCTGGGGAGGGTAAAAACATGATTAAGACATATTTTATGGGGGAAAAAGAAAGATATCAAAGTTTATAACCCAACAGATGCGGCACATGTGGGAACTTGGAGGAGATAGTGGCAAAGTTTATAACCCAACAGATGTGGCACATGTGGGAACTTGGAGGAGATAGTGGCAAAGTTTATAACCCAACAGATGCAGCACATGTGGGAACTTGGAGGAGATAGTGGTGCTTTCTGCTCTTCAGCTGTGGCCTGAAAGTGGAGTTGGATGTGGAGTTGGCCAGCAGAAGCTCGCAGCTATGAAGTTCTGGAGGCCAGAACTATGCAGTCGGCAGCAGTAACCACAAACAAGTCCTGGTGTGGCTGCACCTCCTCCAGACTGTATCAAGCAGCCTCCTAGCCTCCACTAGCCTCCAATTCGTAGAGGCTAGCATCACTCCTTGACTTGTGGCCACCTCACTCCTGTGCCTTGCATCACATCACCTTCCTCTCCATGTGTGGAAATCTCTTTGGTTTTTCGAAACAGAATTTCTCTGTGTAGCCCTGGCTGACCTGGAATTCATTCACTCTATAGACCAGATTGGCCTCAAACTCAGAGATTCACGAGTGATGGGGTTAAAGGTACGTGCCTCCTCTGCCCAGCTAGGTGCTTAATCAAATTAACAGAGACATTTTCCTGTACAGATACAGGCTCTAAAGATTAGTCCTTCATATTCAGGTTCGGCCTGCTCTAGGCAGCAGGGCTCTGTTGATAGGAAAAGTCCAGGCTCAGAACTGACCGAGAAGCCTCTGAATGTCATAGAGATGACTGGAAGTTCACAAGTCTTTCTTGGATTTGAAGACAAATCACACCTGTCTATTTTTCTTGATGCTTTAATGAGACACTTGAAAATGTAAGCCCGTGGGATTAGTTTCATGCATTAAAGTTTTCCTCAAATTAATTCTACTGTAAACTGCATTTAATTTAATTTATACCATGAATTTGGTCAATTCCGAATAATTCCTTCTTGCAAAAGCTAGAAGCACAACCTGAGATGATCTGTGGTTCTGCTTTCTCCTGTTCACATCATCTTCGGACTGCTACTGTCTCTGAAAACACCCTATCCTGGAAGGTTTCTTTGCACCCTGAACCTAGCCAAGCCCACCTTCTTCACCTTCTGGCAGGGCAACTCTGACAGCAGAGGCTTAGAAAGAGGGTGAAATGTGCCACTGCTGACTATTCTTACACAGTGAGCAGAAGGCATTCTCAGCATTCTTGACAGGAAGGCCCTCTGGTTACACCTTGAGGGGCTGCCTAGCGTAGGCTAGATTTGGGGCAGGCTGTGAAGAATTTTTCTTAATTGTACTACTTGAGATAGGAAAGCCTACCCTAAATGTGGGTGGCACCATTTTGTGGCCTGGGTCCTAGGCTGAATTAAAAGGAAGATATAAAGTATACACCAGCCTCAATCTCTACCTCTGACTGCAGATCCCATGTGACAAGCTGCTTCCTATTCCTGCTGTCATGACTTCTGGAGGAACCGTAGCTTCAAACTGTGAGCCAATATGATGAACTCTTTAAGTTGCTGGGACTTTGAGGTTTATATTTTATTTTATTTACTGTGTGTGTGTGTGTGTGTGTGTGTGTGTGTGTGTGTGTGTGTGTGCCTGTGCTTGTGTGTGTACCCACAAAGGCGAGAAGAAGTCCTTGGGCCCCTGGAACTGGAAATACAGGTGGTAGTGAGCTCCCTGATTGGATGCTGTGCTTGGATCCTCTTAGTGCAGCAAGTGCTCTTAGGGGCCCCTCCCTTTCTTTAGCTGCCAAGCAGCTTCTTTCAATTCGGGAGACGGGAGTAGGAAGTATAAGTCAACCCTTTCCTCCCCACATTGCTTTTGCTATGGTGCTTTATCACAGCAACAGAAACCTTTAGACAACAGTTCTTTTCTGCCCTCCTCCCTTGTCACTATTCACAAAACACACCCGAAACTGACATGGGGACTTGTCTTCATAGTTTCGTGTTTCCCATTCCCCCTACACGTTTAGCAGAAGAGGATCCTCAAAGGGCAGCTACAACAGGTCATAAGCATCTCTTCCATTCCCAAGCCCAGCTCATGTCTTCCTTTCAGAAAAGGGTCCTCCACCAGCAGGTGAAGACATCAGTACTTAACACCAAGCCTGACCACCTGAGTTCAGTCCCCAAGTCCCACGTGGAAGAAAGACTTCCTCAGTTTCTCCTCTGACCTCCACATGCTTACCATGATGTTCATATACACATGCATGTTCACAACACAACCAGTGACTAATTCACAGGACAAAAAATTAAACATGAAATGGCCACAGAGATGCCCTTGGTCACTAATTATACACTTTGAGTGGCAGCATTTCTAAGGGAAGTTAAGTGCAAAAACTGTTACTTTATGGACTAATGCATTTTTAATATTTAAGTACCTAGGTAATGCTTTACTTTAACTGTATATTTTCTTCCTGAAGTAGCCATATACTTAAGAAGGAAACATCAGGCTATTTGGGAAGAAAGGTGTCATCTAACTTTTAAAAAATAGAAAAAATGAGGGCCACAGTGGGATTTAAATTTAAGAATCTTAAATGCTATATTTTTAATTCTATAATAAATGTGAGTGTTATATATTAAGAAAACTCTGACAATCAAGAGGTATTTTCAAGAATTTCTTAATTTGTAGACAGTGAACCATTGGCAGCCACTAGTCCCTATGGCTTAGCTGATAGAGTGGGGCTGGACAGTGTGCTTCAGGCTCAAGAAAGCGATTACAACCATCTTACAATTCTAACCCTGAATCACCATGACAACATGAACATATAATTATATACATGCATTAGGAGAAAACCGAAGAATGAAAAACACAAAGGCAAGCAGGGATAGATTTTCTTTCGGTTCTGTGAAGGAAAATGTGGAAAAGAATGGCTTTCTAAATGTTTCTTACAAAACAACACCATGTCTATAGAATAGTTAATTCACGGGTTTAAGTGTAATGTAACTTAAACACCATGGCCATCCCCATCGCTCAGACCTCCTGATTCATCAAGGCTCTAACAGCACACTCAGCAGCACCCAAACAAAACCAAACAGCAACGAAGCTGCTCTAAGCTTCCTGTAATTTAAGTGACAATTTATATAATTACGAGTATTTGACAACTTTTTACCATTTCTAAATGATTATGGATATCTGCAAGTTTAGAAGATTATATTTTGAAATGTGTTTATATACAAACCTGCCATAAAAAGACAAAATAAATTAAGCTATTACTATGTTTAGGCTGTTGGTTTACAGTGTGATATATATGAAATAAAAATTTTCCAATGAAAATGAAGGGAGGGATTAGTAACTGGATTTAAACACCGGTAGGACAGCATGAGTCCCTTTTGTTGGTACTTGGAGCCTCTCTAAACAGAATTAATTAGTCTCCTCTGCATCAGACAGAGAATGAGCTTACACACACACACACACACACACACACACACACACACACACACACACACACACACACGCCAACACCGAAGAACAAGCAGGAGCAGGAGATGATTAAGTGTACCTAATACACATATCAGTTCTCTAAATTAGAGACAAAGTAAATCTGCCAGGCTTGAAGGACCAGGGGCAGGGGTGCTTCCTTATCAAGCATTAAGCAAGCATTTAACACAGCCATGCTGAATGATTGACTAAGGGGCAGCCTCCACTACTAAGGCCTCAGTGGCAACCTAGTATGAGAGGCAAGCAAGTTTCTATCATCTGACATTAGGGTACCTAACGAGAGGACCATGCATCCTGTCACTTAAGACAACCCCAGTTCATACCTGCTATTGCGGGATAATTTTTAACTTAATGTTGACACTTTTGATCTCAAATATATCTCAGTTGAGATAATAAATTGTGTGACCACACTTACAGAAGAACTATGAAAAGGTCCAGAATTCAGCACTAGAATGGTTTCCCAGAAGAGGAACGGCCTGAAGTCAGTCCTAAAGCATAAAAAAGTTAAATGCATATGATATGGAGTGGAGAACCAGCTAGATCCCACCAAGGGAAGCCTTCACCAAGGTTCCCAATTGATTTTCTCTTTGTCTACTCTTACATGACGGTCCATGTGGTGCAGTCCTGGTTGCTCCAACTCGTCAGCAAAGCTTCCTGGAAACTCTCAGTCCCAAGAGCACACTTGAAACTGACATGAGGGCATATCTCATCATTCTTTTTCCTGCTTCCTCCTAGACATTTGGTAGAAGGGGATCTCCAAAGGGAATATAGCGACATCCACACCGTAGTCAGCCCAGCCCTCTCTTCCCTATAATGGCAGTGAAGACATCAGTTATAGAGTCCCACGCCTTCTGCTATGTGAGAGGGAGGTGACACGGAGGGGCCAGCAGTCATTTTCTAGGAATGGAGTTTCAATGGGAAATGTCACCTATATGTTCTTGTTCTTCTTCCTATTTGGTCTCCATCCAGTGATACTATGTCACAAGAATGTGGAAAGTGAAGCCACACTGGAGGAAGTTGGTCAGTGGAGGTGACGCCTTTCCCACCATAGTGGACCGTATCCCACTAGAACTGTGAGACCAAATAAACCCCTCCTCCCTTAAGGTGCTCATTGTCAGGTATCCAGACACAGCAAGAAGGAAGCTATCATATTAGACTGTTTGAATATTCTCTTCTCTACCTATATCTATTAAATCCTGCCTAGAAATAAATCAATATGAAATAAAATAGACCCAGTAAATGGAGCAGGGATTAAGATATTCTTTAGATACCTAGATGGACAATGCTATTCTTTGATTTTCCTAAAACAAAAAATAACAATTCTGCCAACAGCTATACAGAGAAAGTATTTCTGTGTAACTGTACAATAACAATAACAAGGGGCCGAGCACAGAAAGCACTATTCTCATGGGAACCTCAGTTAAGCAGTTATTTATCTCAGTTTCCAGGCACAAGACTGAAGGAAGTTGTAGTATTTTGAAGTTTTAAACCCTCCAGATCTCACAGACACATATGAACGAGGAATGTGACTTCTGTAGCCTGGTGACACAGGAGGGGAACCGAGTTGCTTTTTCATCTGGATGAAGATACTGGGGGAGGGGCTGTGGGGTATCTGAACTGCCTCCCTTCCTCCAACTGCTGAACAGTTTAGTATGTCTGGTTCAATCCCTCATCTTTATGAGTGTTTACTGCTGTCTGCAGGCTGTAGGTGTGTTCTCAGCTGAGCAGTTCTCCAATGAGCATCACCACTGAACTGGTCCCTAAGATGTTCCAGTTCCCATTTGGCCTCTGGTCCAGGTACCCTCTTTGCAGTCCTTGGCTCTGGACTTAATAGGATTGTCAGCAGCACCTTTCCTGACCTTTGCCATCCTCCAGATTCCTTCCACACTAGCTGGGACCTAAGAGTGTCTCAGAGCATCAAAACACAGCTGTTCCTTCTGCCCAGCCATACCAGGCCACTGCTGGCTAGTTCTTCATTATTGTGACAAAGCACCTGAATAAACATCTAAGGCTTAAAATTTCAGTCTAAGGCCACTTGGCCGTGTTGCGTTCAGGGGCTGGCCGCACCATGCCTTTTGGCAGAGGAGGAAGTCAGAAGAGAACTGATGTCTTGAGTTTCCTATTGCTGTGATAAAACACCACAATGAACAGCAACATGGGAAGGGTTATTTTGACATCATAGTTCCTCAACAGAAAATCCATGTCATGTTGACAAAAAAACCAACCAGACAACTGACCCTTTGTCAACCTACGTCACCTCATTAAGTGATAACCTTTCCTTGTTTGTCTTCAAGAACTCATCTTAGAACCACAATCATAATATAAGACATTTCAACAATGCCCCACAGACTTACCTACAGGTCAATCTTCTCAAAGATTTCCTGTTCCCAGACATGTCTAAATTTGTGTCTTGGTCAGAAGGATCATTGTGAATTGAATGAGAAATCCCCCCTATTGGTTCATATATTTAAACGTGTTCCTAATTGGTTAAATTGTTATGTAAAGGATTAGGGCAAGTTGTCTTCTTAGAGGAGGTGTGTCACTGGTCTTTGAGGTTTAAAAAGACCATACCAGGACCAGTCTCCCCCACACCCACCTTCCTAACTGAAGTGCAATATGTAAGCTATTAACTACTGCTCCAGTACCATATGTGCTTGGCTGCTACCACAATGATGATCATGGACTCACCCTTCAAAACTACAAGCAAGCCCTAATTAAAGTTGTCTTGGTCATGGTGTTTCTTCACAGCAATAGAAAAGAAACCAAGACAAAACTCAACAGAAAAGCTTACACTACTGAGTTAGAATGTTCAGTAAAATTGGTACATTGAAAACATTTCTAGATCAACACACACAGACAACTGGAAACCTCGAAGCACCCTGGTCCAGAGCCAACTACAAGGTGAGTGCACCCTAATCACCAGGCCAAGTGGAGACCATGGTATCTGAAGTCTGGCTCAGGGACACAGCCCCTGGTACCCCACCCACACCCAGCTCCACTCTAAAAAAGAAAGCTGAGAAAGGTCCCCCCCAGCACAATCCCCAGCAAAACATAGCTGGAGGGACATCCCACAAGCTAAATCCCATCCCAAAGGCAAACTGTGTCATCTCACACTAACAACTGGAGACCTACAGCACACTGCTCTACAGCTGACTAAGAGTCAACTAAGAGCCTAATAAGAGCAACCTCTGCAAAAACTGAAGACACATAGCCTCATGGCCTACAGGCAACTAAGAGATGACTAAGAGTGACCCCTGCAATAGGTAGAGACACACAGCCCCCCACACACACAACTCACTAAGAGCTGATTAACAGCTAACTAAGAGTAAACCAAGAAAACAATGGGCAGATGCCAGTACAAGAATACATATAACAATATGAAGAACAACAAGGCACCATCAGAAGAAGGTGGTGGTTCTATGAGGGTGTCAGATCTTGATGTGAGAGACAGTTGTTAGCTGCCATGTGGGTGCTGGGAATTCAACCGGGGTCCTCTAGAAGAGCAGTCAGTGTTCTTAACCGCTGAGCCATCTCTCCAGCCCAAGGTGGTGGTTCTAAAACATGAAGACCTAAGCACAGCAATGAAGAGGAAACAGAAGAAAACAACCTTAAGACAACTTTATGAAGACAATAGAAGCCTTTAATAGAAGACATAAAAACATCTGTTAAAAAAATAGAAGAAAATACAAACAAAAAAATGGAAGAGATTAACAAATCCCTGAAAGAAAATAAAGAAAACCAAGAAAAAGAAAAAAGAAAGAGAAATCCAACAGGTTAAAGAAACATTCCAGAAATTAAAAATTGAAAGAGAAGCAATAAAGAAGGAACAAACTGAGGCAAAGCTGGAAATAGAAAACTTGAAGAAACAAACCAGAACTACGATGCAAGCATAACCAACATAATGCAAGAGATGGAAGAAAGAATATCTGGAATGGAAGACTCAACAGTAGAAACAGATATATCAGTCAAAGAAAACACTAAAACCAAAAACGTCATAACACAAACCGTCCAGTAAATTTGGGACACCATGAATAAACCAAACCTGAGAATAACTGGAATCGAAAAAGAATACCAGCTCAAAGGCACAAAAAAAATATATTCAATAAAATCACAGAACACTTTCTCAACCTAAAGAAAGAAATGCCTATAAAGATACAAGAAACTTACATAACACCAAATAGATTAGACCCCCCAAAGAAGTCTACTTGCCACATAATAATCAAGCTACAAAACATACAGAACAAAGAAAAAATAAGAGCTGCAAAGGAAAAAGAACCTATAAAGGCAGGCCCATCAGAATAACATCTGACTACGCAATGGAAACAATGAAACAAGAAGATCTTGCTCAGAAGTTATACAGACACTAAAAGAGCATAGATGCCAACCTAGACTACTGTACCCAGAAAAACTATCAATCACTATAAATGGAGTAAACAAGATATTTTAAGACAAAACCATATTTAAACAATATCTATCCACAAATCTGACTGTACAGAAAGCACTAGAGGGAAAACTCCAACCTAAGGAAACCAGATACACCCATGAAACCATAAACTATCAATAATCCCACAAAAGAAAGACCCCATAAAAGGGAAATACCCACAAGCTACCACCAAAAATAAACAGGAAATAACAATCAGTGATCATTAATATCCTTTAATGTCAATGAACTCAACTAACTTATAAAAAGATACACCCTAACACAATGGAAACAGAAACAGAAGCCAACCTTCTGCTGCATACAAGAAACACACCTCAGCTTCAAAGACAGACACAAGATCAGAGTAAAGGGTTAAGAAAAGAATTTTCAATCAAATGGTTCCAAGAAACAAGCTGGTGTAGATACCATAATATCTAACAAAATAGACTTCAAACAAAAATCAATTAAAAGAGACCAGGATAAACATTACTTATTCATCTCAGGAAAAATCCACCAAGATGAAGCTTCAATCCTGAGTATTTATGACCCAAACACAACCGCACCTATATATTATAAAAGAAATACTACTAAAGCTTAAACCTCACATCAAACCTCACACACTAATAGTGAGAGACTTCAATACCCCACTTTCACCCTTGGATGGTTCAACCAGACAGAAATTCAACAGAGAAATAAGGGGTCTAACAGATGTTATGACCCAAATGGACTTAATAAATAATACAGAAGCTTCCACCCAAACACAAAGGAATATACCTATTTCTCAGCACCCCACAGAACTTCCTCTAAAATTGACCACATACTTGGCCATAAAGCAAATGTCAATATATACAAAAAAATGGGAATAACCACTTGTATCATAACAGACCACCATGGTCTAAAGTTAGAGTTCAAAAACAACAAAAATCACAGAAAGCCCACAAATTCATGAAAACTGAACATCTCTACATTGAACCACCTCTGGGTCAAGGAAGAAGTTAAGAAAGAAATCAAAGACTTCCTAGAATTTAATGAAAATGAATCCACAGCATACCCAAACTTATGGGACATAATGAAAGCAAACTTAAGAGGAAAACTCATAGCACTAGATGCCTATATAAAAAAAAACTAGAGAAATCTCACACAAGAGACCTAACTGAAGGCTTTAGAACAATTATAAGCGAACTCACCTAGGAGTAGACTGCAGGAAGTAATCAAAGTTAGGGCTGAAATCAGTACAATAGAAACAAAGAGAACAATATAAAGAATCAATGAATCAATGAGTTAGTTCTTTGAGAAAGTCAAAAAGATAGAAAAACCCTTATCCAAACAAACCAAAAAGCAGAGAGAATATCCAAATCAACAAAATCAGAAATGAACAGGGGGACATGGGCTGGAGAGATGGCTCAGCAGTTAAGAGCACCGTCTGCTCTTCAAGAGGACCCGGGTTCGATTTCCAGCACCCACATGGCAGCTAACAACTGTCTGTAGTTCCAGTTACAGTCAAACACCAAGGCAAATAAATAAATAAATAAAGTTTAAAAAAAAAA
This sequence comes from Sigmodon hispidus, assembly GCA_004025045.1. Classification (NCBI taxonomy): domain Eukaryota; kingdom Metazoa; phylum Chordata; class Mammalia; order Rodentia; family Cricetidae; genus Sigmodon; species Sigmodon hispidus. The sequence continues at coordinate 363,880 of PVIH01000060.1, forward strand.
AGAACAGGGGGACATAACAAGAGACACCCAGGAAATCTAGAGACTTATCTGGTCACACACTTTGAAAATCTATACTCCACAAAAATGGAAAACCTAGAAATGGACAGCAATCTGGACAGGTACCAATTGCCAAAATTAAATCAAGAGCAGATTAAAGACCTAAACAGACCTATAAACCCAAAGGAAATTGAAGCTGTTATTAAAAGTCTCCCAAGTAAAAAAAGCCCAGGACCAGATGGTTTCACTGCAGAATTCTACCAGACATTCAAAGAAGAACTAATACCAATACTCCTCAAACTGTTGCATACAGTAGAAACTGAAGGAACATTGCTGAACTCTTTTTATAAGGCCACAATCACCCTGATACCCAAGCCACTCAAAGATGCAACAAAGAAAGAGAATTACAAACCAATCTCCCTCATGAACATTGATGGAAAAAACTCACTAAAATTCTGGCAAACCAAATCCAACAACATATCAAAAAAAGTCATCCACTGTGATCAAGTAGGCTTTATCCCAGAGATGCAGGGATGGTTCAACATACAAAAAACTGTGAATGTTATCCATCATATAAACAAACTGAAGGAAAAAAAAAACACATGATCATTTCCTTAGATGCTGAAAAAGCCTTTGACAAAAATCCAACATTCTTTCATGATAAAAGTCCTTGAGAGATTAGGAATACAGGAAAAATACCTAAATATAATAAAGGCAATACACAGCAAGCTGACAGTCGACATCAATCTAAATGAAGAAAAACTCAAAGCAATCCCACTAAAATCAAGAACAAGACAAGGCTGTCCTCTCTCTCCTTACATTGAATATAACTATTCAATATAATTCTCGACGTTCTAGTTAAAGCAATAAGAGAACAAAAGGAGATCAAGGAGATACAAATTGAAAAGGAAGAAGTCAAACTATCTCTATTTGCAGATGATATGATTGTATATATAAGTGACCCCCAAAATTCTACCAGGGAACCCCTGCAGCCCATAAACACCTTTAGCAATGTAGCAGGGTACAAAATTAACTCAAAAAATTCAATAGCCCTCCTATACACCAAAGATAAAAGGGCTGAGAAAGAATAAGAGAAACATTGTAAGGACTTTGGGCACTCTACCTAGTGGAGTCAACTCAGCTCAGGTGGAATGTACCTTGTATGGAAGCACCTCCCTGGACACATGACGCATACGGAGGCATGCCCTAAACGTGACTACGTAAACCTGTACACACCCCTTCTCTTAAAAAAGACTGCATACGTTTCGGTCTCTCTCTCTCCTGATCTCCTGCTGTCCTGCTTCTGTTTCTGTACCCACCTGGGAATTCTCTTAAATAAACCCTTGTGTGGCCTTGGTAGTGTGTATCTCTTCTCACGCAAAACCAACAAACATCACCCTTTATAACAGCTACAAATAGCATTAAATAGCTTGGCATAACTCTAACCAAAGTAGTAGCAGATCTGTTTAACAAAAACTTTAAGTCACTGAAGAAAGAAATTAAAGAAGATATCAGAAAATGGAAAGCTCTCCCATGTTCCTGGATAGGTAGGATCAACATAGTAAAAATGGCAATTTTACCAAAAGCAATCTACAGATTCAATGCAATTCCCATCAAAATCCCAACACAATTTTTTACAGACCTTGAAAGAACAATACTCAACTTCACATGGAATAACAGGAAACCCAGGATTGCCAAAACAATCCTGTTCAATAAAAGAACTTCAGGAGAAAAAAAAACAAAAAACCTCAGGAGGCATCACCATCCTTGACTTTAAGCTATACTCTAGAGCTACAGTACTGGTACTGGCATAAAAACAGACTTGTGGTCAAAGGAATAGAATCAAAGTCCCTGACCTTAACCTACAGGTCCATGAACACCTGATTTTTGACAAAGAGGCCAAGAATATTCAATGGAAAAAAGATAGATGGGGTGAGGGAAGGTTGAAGGTGGACTGGGAGGGGTTGGGAGGAGGAAAGGGTGGGCAAGTGGGGGGATACATGGAAAATAGGACCTTTTTATTTTTTTTTTTATTTTTTTTTTAATAGGACCTTTTTAAAATATAAATAAATAATTTTTTAAAAAAGAATTATAACAATAAAAAAGAAAGCATTTCTGTAGTCAGTACATGGAAAGCAATTCTATCTATGTCTTCAGTTCATGTTATTTTGCTGGATATAACCTGCTCATCTTGGTAGAAATAAGGAGAAAGGCTGAACTGACAGGTGTGACTTCAGGGAACAACTACCAACAGGAATGAAAAAGGGAAAGCATTGTTTTTCACCTTCGTGTAATCCTTTTGGAAAATAAAAGCCCAAAGACATGCTCCAATAAAGTGTCTTGAGAAAGATATCCACCCTTCGGCTGGATGAAGGTGAGACTATCTTGGTGATAGTGAGGGTGAACTTGAGCTTTTATTATCACAGACGCTCCATCGGTAGAAGGCCAGCTCCCTAGCAAGTCGCTTCTCTCTATTTCCCTGGATTCTCCTCTGTGCACTGAGTTCTCTCACCAGGACTCAAAAATGCAACCAATCAGGGACTTGGTTCCAGCTTAGCTGTAGATTAGTTTTACGGTCCTGGACAGGTCAACTAACATCGGTAATACTTACTTTTCATATTTGTAAAATGAATGGATTAGATCAAAGCTATAAAAAAATTTCATCTCTATGGTCTTATGAAATAAAAATAAATATGAGATCTGTGTATTTCTGAGGGCATTTTCTCTAAGTCTGTGACACCTTAGAGGAGGCCTGGTACTGTACGGACTAGCTCACCGTAACTTTCCCAGCACAAAGCAAGAGGCCATTTCTGGCAAAAAGTTTATCTCCAGCCATCAGTTTTAGAAGTCACAATGAAATGATGAGAAGTTTTGACTTGACAGAAGTCACCAAGAAATCATCAAGATACCGCTAGTTTCTTGATGCATGAATCCATCTTTTTTCTATCATTTCAGGCAGAAATAGGAGTCTTTCTAGGTATAATATTTAAACTTAAATCTTTATAATGCATTTGTAATGTAAAGTAGAAGTGTTTTGACAACAACATAACAAATAACCTTATACCCAGGCTCAATTCTTTTACTCTGTCTACTGATGTCATAGAAAGAGTACATTTGTAAACTATAAACCCATCTGCCTTTCAAGGGCTCAGCGTTAATACACCCCTTTAAGTGAAACAATGCTACTGATTCCCATTAAAGCTTCCTTGAATAAAAAGCTATTTTTATGGACCCAGAATCCACTTTCCTCTAAATCTCATTTCGTTTTATCTTGACCACCGCCACTGCACTCTTTCTTTGTGCAAAAGAATAAATCCTTCCTGAGCCCACAGATTCAAATGTGACCATGATCCTGTACTGACACCCAGCTGATAAACCAGTAGGAAGGCATCTCTCACCTTTCACCTTCAAATAACAGCAGCAGTGGAAGCATGCTCCTTGCTGATGGGAAAAGCATGCCTCACCACCCCTCAGCCCTGGAGCCTAACTCCTATATAAAATAATTAATTTGGCCAGGAATCAATCAAACTCCCTATTTGTACTCATTTCCACTTTCTCCAGACTTGCAGATTCTCCTGTTTATATTTGTGACTCTTAACTACTTTCCCACACTGACTGCAGCATCCTTCTGACTCTCTCATTGTGACTGACTTCTTTTCCAATTCGTGGGGATAAGTTTAGCACACGGTTTGATTAGTATAGGGAAGTCTATATGGGCAACCCATTGATCCCCAGCAATGAGGCCCAGTTGAGTTCACCTCATCCCAAACTCATCAACTTCTTGCTTATTCCCAAGTTCTTGCCCTCCAGTCTTCTGCCACTGGCGCCTTCAGTGTCACCAAAAGACACTTTACATAATTCTCCCACATTCAATCCCCATGTTAACTACTCTCTAAACCTCACAGGTCTTTCTTAAACCTGCCCTCTTGCCCTATCAGCTGAATCCGTAGGAATGGACCTAGAGGACATATGGAAGGTACCCCAACTTTCCTAATTCCCTCTTTATTTTCTACATCTACTCCCTCTATATGACCAGCTACAATTTACCTTTGACAGTAAAGTGAGCTACATTGATTTTTTTTTTCCCACATAGCTGTATATCACAAGATTTCATTTCATTTGTTCATATACTTGGATTCTCTGAGGCTGGAACACTATATTGTTTCATCTTTCACAGGTCTTAGCAGATTATTAAAATTGTGCATATTCACATGTATGTGTGTATATATGTGCACCTGTGCATATGCGTGCGTGCATGTGTGAGTGTGTGTGTGTGTGTGTGTGTGTGAGAGAGAGAGAGAGAGAGAGAGAGAGAGAGAGAGAGAGAGAATGAAAATTCACTGAGTGCCAAGCAGATTCCTATAACTTCTGCATGGAGAGATATAGAAATTAAAATTACTAGCACTAATTTAAATGCACAGATTCTTCCTAACATCAACCACAATCCTATGTCCAAAGTATCTCTGTCACAAGCCAATCAAGAGGGTTTTTATTCTCTTATCTATACTTCATTGTATTTACAGTGTTTTAAAGAACCACATTTATATCTTTCTGATCAATTGACTCTGATAGCTGACTCAGTGTATTGCTGATGAAGAATCAGTCAAACAGAGAATCATGAACCTTGGTGCAATTTTCATGTTGCCATTGAATTTGTTAGGATCAGCTTCAGGTCACACAGCTTCTGAGGCAGCTCTGCTTTTAATTCAAGACTAATAACAGAAAAGAAGCTTTTAAAGTAGAAAGTATTTGGTCAGGTCTTAATCCTGCTCCTTAATCCAGTCTTACCAAACCTGGGAGAAGGGCAGTTTTCTAAGTCTGGCTCTCTCTAGATTTTCTGTCTCACATAAAGGAAAAAAAGAAATTGAAGAGACTTGTGAGGATCACAGAGCAGAGGCCCCTGGAAGACAGATGCTTAGCTTTGTGCCATCACGTGTCCTGCTCCCCACACCTTACTGCTACACTAACAGGGCTCTAGAATAATAGATGACTAGAGGGAAAGAGCCACAGACCGAGACTCTGCTTCAGTTCTCCAGGAAAACATGAGGACAAAAGCTGGGACTGTAGAACTAGCTAGGGCACAGCCTCATTCTCTAATAAGCTAACAAAAACAAACTCCCATTGAAGGCTGATTTACTTCCATTTCTGTTCCCATATTCTACCTGAAATTATACCTCCCAAACACTAGCCATGTGCTAAGTCACAGTTTCTCCCAATTTCAAATCTCTTTGTGATAGGAGAAACTAAAATGAAAAGAACATATCTCAATATAAGAAAGGCTATATACAACACACCTATAGCCAACATATTACAACATAACATAGGCTATATACAACACATCTACAGCCAACATAATACAACATAACATAGTGTATATAAAATATACCTATAACTAACATAATACAGCATAACATAAACTATATAACACACCTACACCCAACATATTACAACATAACATGAGCTACATACAACACATCTACAGCCAACATAATACCAAATGACAAGACCTGAGAGAATTTCCCCTAAAACTAGGCACAAGACAAGGAAGTCAACATTTCCTGGAGTATTATTCAGCAGAATGCTTTAAATCTTAGCTAGAACAGCAAAAATAAATAAATAAATAAAATATGTAAGAAATACAAATGGAAAAGAAAAAAAATCAAGTATTTCTAATTGCAGAAAGCATGATTCTATACTTATAGACTATAAGATCCCAATCTCCACCAGAAAACTTGGACTTGAATTAACACTTTTACAAAGTAGCAGGATACAAAATCAGAAAAAAGTTCCACTAACAAAAGGAAGTTTATTTCACCTGGCTAGTTAACACAATGCTGGAAGGTGCTATATGTAGGGAAAGGGGCGTTATGCAGGCAGTCATTAATAGTCTTACTCAGGCATAAGCCCAGTGAACTGCAATAATGTGATCACATATGGCCATGGATGCAGTAGTAGCATGAATGTTAAGGGTGTCTATCCACTTTCTGGTTGGATTTAAGCCCTCTACAAAGGAGGAAAAACATGTCTGATACTGTAAGACTGTGAGAGAGAAAAAAAAACTGTTGAGGAGGTCACAGGCCCAGAAGTGAACCTACTATCACTATACTCTTTAGTGGTCATGGTATCAAAATATCATCTAAATTCATATCTTTATATTCATAAATTGGTGCAGTTCTCAAACCATATCAGAGAAGTTTCTTTGTTCAGTAAATAGTGATTAACCCAGAAACTCGTGGCTAGTCAATGTGCAAAGAATAAGTATCAATGGAGTGTTTACCAAAAATGGGACATCTATATCACCCACCATACCAAGCCTCAGAGACCATCAAAAAATAGGGGCATAAAGATGGTAAGAGCCAGAGATCAGAGAAAACCTGAGCAACACAGGTCTCCTGGATATGACAGTCTACTGTAAGCATATACTCATAGCAACTGTGGTTACCCACACAGGATCAAGACAGTCAATATCATAGTATGGGATATGAAGGGTTCATGAGTTCCCATCCACAACTGAGGAGCTATGGACGACAGTGTATGACTTACATGGGGAGAAATAGACCAACCATGATCAGTTCCATGCCCAGGAGTATATAGACAACACAAATTGTAGTCAATAGGCTATTTAAAACAAGAGCGATGACATAAAATTGGGGGGCAGGTAGGTAGGGTTGGGTCTGGGAGCAGCTGAAGATAAAAATGATCAAATACATTGTATAACATTCTAAACAAATTAATTTTTAAATGGGGGAACATAGTAGCAAACCTAAACAAGAAGGCAAAAGATCTCTATAATGAAAATTTTAGGACACTGAAGAAAGTAAAAAGAATATTAGAAGATAGAAATATTTCTGTTCTTTTGATTTGGGAAAACTAATATTGTGGACTGAGTGCATCACCAAAATCAGTCTACAAATACAATCAAAATCCCAATGACTTTCATAGAAACAGAAGAAAGCACCCCTGAATTCATATAAAAGAACAAAAATATCCAAATAGCCAAAACAACCCTCATAAGAAAGAACAAAGTTGGAGGCATCACAATACCAGCTCCCAAATTATATGGAGCCACAGTGATAAAAATAGATTGGTATTGGCACAAAAACAGGTCAGTGTACTGGTGAAATAGATAAAGGCCCCAGAAATAAATGCACCCAGTTACAGCCACCGGATCTTTACAACAAAGCCAAAAATATGCACTGGAGTAAATACAGCATCTTCAATAAATGATGCTGGGGAAACTGGGTAGCTTCCTGTAAAAGACTCAAACTAGATCTTATCTCTCACCTTTCATTTAAAAAAACAGTGAACTTCGAATGGATCCAGTGCCTTAATGGAAACTTGAAAAGTTCTAGAAGAAAATGAAGACAAAACACCATGAGAGGCCGATATAGAACAGACTTTCTGAGTGGATGGAGATGCTCAGGAAATGAGGCTAACAGTGCACAATGGACATTGTGGAATTAGGAAGCTTTTGAACTGTGCAGGAAAATGTTAAGTGAAGAGGCAGCCCACAGCATGGGGACATCTAACAGGAATAATATCTAGAATACAGAAAACTAAACAGCAAGAAAAGCAACAGCACATTAAGAAAAACAAATAACAAAAACAGGCTGAGGAGAAAGACAGATATGGTATGTACTCACTCGTAAGTGGATACTAGATATAAAGCAAAGGATAACCAGACTATAACCCATAGCTCCGAAGAACCTAACAACAAGGACCCTGAGAGGGTCACACGGACCATTTAGGGAAGGGAAATAGATGAGATGTCCTTAGTAAACCGGGCTGAGGAGGGCAATAGAGGGGAGGAGATGGAAGATGAGAACATAAGAGAACTGAGTGGTTAAGCTAGAACAGGGATGGAGAGGGAGAGCAATGAGAGAGATGTCTTCATAGAGGGAGACATCATGAGGTTAGGGAGAAACCTGGTGCTAGGGAAGTTCCCAGGAATCCACAAGAATGACCCCAATTTAGACTACTGGCAATAGTGCAGAGGATGCCTGAGCTGGCCAACCCCAGTGATCAGAACGGTGAATACCTTCACTGTCATCATAAAGACTTCACCCAGTGACTGATGGAAGCATATGTAGAGATCCACAGCCAGGCTCCTGATGCCCAGTGGAAGAGTGGAAAGAGGGATTACAGGAACAAGAGGTGTCAAGGTCATGATTGGTAAATCTACAGACAACTGAACCAAGCTAGTGGGAACTCACGAACTTTAGACAGCCAGCTATGGAGGCTGCATGGGACAGGACTAGGCCCGTAGCTTGGTCTGTTTAAGGGGCCCCTGGCAGTGAGATCAGGATCTATCCTGGTGCATGAACTGGCTTTTTGGAACCTATTACCTATGGAGGGACACCTTGCACTGTCTTAATACAGAGAGGAGCAGCTTGGTCCTGCCTGAACTGAATGTATCAGGCTCTGCCAACTTCCGATGGGAGGGCTTATCTTTTCAGAGGAGGGATGCGGGGGAGATGCTGGGGAAAGCAGGAGGATGGATGAGGGGGGAATCTGTGCTTGGTTATGTAAAATGAATTAAAATTTTTCTTAAATTAAAAAAAAAAAAAAAACAGGCTGAGGAGCCAAATGGAATTCTGAAAAGAAGGAACACAGATACTCTTTAAAGTGTGTGGCATCCTTAGTCAAGAGAGAAATCCAAAGTAAACTACTTTGAGATTCCATCTCATACCTGCATTAAGAAAACAAATGATGGCATGGATGTGGCGGGAAATGAACCCTCCCTCACTGACGGTAGGGGTGGAAACTGACATAGTCACTGTGGAGATTAGTCTGCAGGTTTCTCAAAAAACTAAAAATGACAATAGATGACCAGCTCATAGACTCCTGGGCATGTACCTGAAGAACCCTGTATCTTACCGCAAAGGTACTGTCACATTGTCCTGGATTGCCTCTCTGTTATGGTAAAACTGACCAAAAGCAGCTTGGAGGAGAAAGGCTTTATTTAGCTCCTAGGTTACAATTTTAATCCACAGGGGAAGCCAAGGCAGCTATCTGGAGGCGGGAGCTGAAGCTGAGACCTCACGGTGCTGGCCTGCTAGCTTATATGACTCAGGACTACCTGGCTGGTACCACTCAGAGGGATGAGCCTCCCACATCAATCATTGATCAAGAAAATGCCCCACGAACACCCCATCCCACAGGCTGATGGGATGGAAGCTATGCGTCAAAAGAGGTTCCTTCTTTAAGGTGCATCTAGTTTGTGTCGAGTTGACAAAAAGTAACAAGCACCCACATTCATGTTTATTGCGGCTCCTCACTATAGCTCGGAAGTGAACCCAGCCCCAATACCCAACAGTTGATGAGTGGATAAACAAAGTGTGGTCCACATGCCCAGTGGGACTGTATTCAGCCAAAAAAAAAAAAAAAAGAAATGTGCAAGAAAAATGGGTGAAATTGGAAAATAGTATATTAAATGATGAAAGCCGGGCTTTAAAAGACAAACACCATGTTTCCACTCATATGTGGACACCAACGTCTAAGTTTTAAATATGGACATTTATGTGAACTGAGTGTACTGTAATGCTCAGGAGGGAAAGGGGACATAAGGAGAGGGGAAGATTCACGAAGTGATGAGAAGCGGGACCTACGTGACATGAAACTGAGGAGAATGCTGGGAGAAAGAGACTTAAGCAGAAAGAAAGACAAGGAGATAAGAAAGAGGGAAGGGGGACGGTCAACTTAGGGAACAACTTAGGGAGAGCTGTCAGGAAATCTGATGCTTGATAAGCTTATACATACATATACATATGTATATATGATATGTGTGTAGATATATCCATATGTGTATACATATATATACACATACATGTATGGATAGATACATATATGTGGATATATATACATTCACATATATGAAGATACATATATATGAATATATACATACTATATATGAATATATACATACCATATATGAATATATATGCTATATATGAATGTATATATACTGTATATGAATATATACTATATATGAATGTATACATACTATATATGAATATATATACATATATACACATAACATATGGATATATATATTTGAATGGAGATTCCATGTACAAGTGGAAAAAGCTGCTTCCAGAGCCACAAATTATTAAGTGAAAGTCACAGTGACAGGAGCAGGCTATCTTATTAGCTACTGAAGCTCCAAAAACAATACAGAAAATTTCCACTATTAGTAATTTCCCAATAGAATAAAATAGTAAGACCTTATTGTCTTCTGGCTAACCCAGAAGTTTCCAGAAAGTACTACACAGGCTGCTGGAGAGAATTGTCATCAAAAAATCTTACTCATCTCTGGACCCATATGAAACACGATCAACCATAGGCAAGATGAGCCCACTGGTGCAATAGTGGCACAACTATTATGGGGGTCACCAACCAGTCTCTGGTTGGATTTGATGCTCTTTCTACAGAGAAAAGAATCATATCTGGCACTGTAAATGCAGTCCAAAGCCCATGGCTAGGAGGACATAGGCCATACTGAAGATGCCATTGCGGCTGTTTTGCTAGATGTACATGATATAACCATCGAACTGCATTCTAAATAACTTCACTGAAGTCAATAGAACAGGGCCACTACCAGTTATGGTCAGAGAAATTATTACTGGGTCATCAGCCGTGACTCCAGAGGCTTGTACATGGTCAAAGTATTGAGAATGTCTGATCAATGAATACTCACCCCTTAAATAAAGTACCTGTATCTTCCCCTTCCAGGGCTAAGAGAACATTGTGGAATAATGGGGGGGGGGAATGTAAGTGTAAGAAAAAAGGGAAAGAGGTGTGAAACATTGACTTCTGGGTACAACTTGACTACTAACCTCTCAAATTCACAAAAGCTACAAAATTGAGCCTGTTGACATCTTGTGCTGAAAAGGGTAAGTACTTATGAGGCCCCACCCTGAGGACTTACAGCCAGACAATAGTTTGTCAGGGAGGGAGAATAATTTTTCTCAGTGATATAGCCATTGGTAAGGGCCCATGTTCCTGTAAATAAGCTGTCATCCATGCTTATGTAACCAACTCTAAAGAAACTCATTGAGTTACATGTACACACACACACACACACACACACACACACACACACACACACACACACACACACACACACGGAAGCAGTAAAGCAAAAGAAAGCCTTGTTGAGAAGAGGAAGGGAAAGAGCAGGTGTTGGGGAACAGAATAGTTAACAGGTGGATAAAAGAGAACCCACAATTTACGTGTATGACGATGGCATAATGAAGCTCATCATGATATATGATTAACTATGACTGAAAAGAAAACTTTAAAAACAAAAGAGTTCAAGAGGCTAATCTTGATTAGTTGAATCATTCCATCTTGAGAAAGACTGGGTATAAAGGAAATTAACAAAGGAAATAGCATTTATACTGCTGTATTAACTGAAAGTAAGAACTGTAATGAAACGTAAAACATTCACTGCAGATTAAGTCAAAATAAGTCAAGTTAACTGATGCCACTGAAAACATCAAGGAAGTGTGCACAGAGACAATGGAAGATACCTTGTATATGAAATTTTAAAAAATGGTAAATCTAATTAGAAATATAATTGGAACTAAAAAAATAAATGCAACATGAAAAATATACAAAATAATTGCCTATATTTTTTAGTTTGTGGAAATCTGCTACCTCCCAGGTATAATCCTGTGTCTGTCACTAGAATTAGAGCCATTGCACAGTGGAACAATGGAGGATGCTTTGCACAGTGTGGGATCCACATCCTGAAGTGGCAAATCCATGTGTGTGAGCTTTGACTATGGTCTAACAAATCAGACTAGTCCACTGGGACTAAAGAGGGATTGTCCAACATGCTTTCCTCAGTGATGACTCTGAGTACACTGCCTATGTCTGCAGAAAACAAAGAGAAAATGAATCTGGATTAGACAACACATAGTCCCATAACATGGTGTGACACGCCATGTTAATCGTCTCAGTCCCTTCTGAATACTCACACACTGGACATTCTTCTGAGACTGTGAGAAAGGTCTGAAATCGTCATCGATTCCTCATTGCTCTTCTCACAGAATTCCAGAAGGTTCCACTGTTTTTGAACACTGCTTACTCTGCTGTTCTCCCTTCTCTAGTCAGTTTTCCTGACACTGCCAATGTCTGCAGTGTCCTCAGGGTAAGTTAAAACACTTGCCACTTTATGGTGATGCCATCCTAACAATCTGTTAAGTCATGATCAGACTGCGCTCTGCTGAGTAGGGAGGACTCTGCAGGAGCAGAGCGCTTGTGGGAAGGCCAGTTCAAAAGTGATTGTCAGGGCTGACAAAGCTCAGCAATTAACATGCTCACTACACAAGAGTAGGGCCTGAGTTTGAATTACAGACCCCATGCATCTGTAACCCGGGACTGGGAGGAGCAGAGGCAGGAGGATGCCAGAAACTCACTGGCTAGTATAACTGAAACAGCAAACGCCAGGTCTAGAGTCCCAAAACACAAGATGGAAGGAAACAGATGAAGAGACCTAATGTTAACCTCTGATTTCCATGGGAATATACATGGATGAATACATCTGGACATACATATGACAACACACAGACACACAAGAGCGATGGCAGAGACCTGTGGGTGGGCTGTGGGTAGCACAGGCCAATAAAGCTGAGGAGGAATGGACTGATTAAGATCAGTCAAATGTTGTTTAGATATGGCAGGTAAGACAACATGCTAAGACTGACCCTTGCATTTCCAGGCTACATAATTAGAAGATAATAGGGTCATACCATGAAATAGAGACTATTAAGAAGTGCCAGGTGTTGCTTAGAAAGTAGGAGGTCTGTAAGGAATGCACTGTGAAGCACCATTGGATTAGCTAAATAAAGGAGTCAAGGAATCTGAAGATCAAAAGAGAAATCCAAGCTGAAGGGAAGACTTTTGAGTTGTGGAAGCTACTTTTCTTCACTGCTTTGCATTACTGTGCAAAAAGGGCGTGTGGGTCCCAGGTTTTGAGGTCCTCGTCTATAGTAAGCTTGCTTTGTTGTTTTAAGTCCTCTGGTGTGGAGAAGCATTGGGAAGAAGGCAGTGATGCAGGAAAACTGCCGCCCTCACTGTGTAGGCGCTAACCCAGGGCAGCACACAGACTCACCAGATCATCCCAAAGGCACATCCCAGCCACCTGCTCCCTCCAATAGGCCCCACTTCCTGCAGTTTGTACCAACTGAATACAATCATCTCATACTCCATTGAATACATCCTCATGTATGCCATGGCACACTCTTGAACACACACACACACACACACACACACACACACACAATCTATCAGTCAATCAATGCAATCAGAAAGAACCCCATGCACTTTTGTAGGGACAGGCTACATCCATAACATCACTCATTCAATCTAATCATAGAGTACTGAAGACCTGCCATGTTCCAGACAGAAAGTAAAGATAGCATCTTGTCCCTCTAAGAACAATGCTTCCCTCTTCCTGGCATAAAGGACAATTATTTGGGTGAAAATTGCACTTGCTTTGCCCTCTGGTCCTAACTTGCCACACTTTGTGTTGTAGAGTGCCGCGGATTGTTTGAGTGAAAAGCTGATTGGCTGCTGTGCTGTAACCTGTGATGAATTTCTGTGCCAGCCCTTCAAATCATCCCCTTCTTATATCTTAGTTCCAAAGGAATTCCTTCCCTCCCTCTACCATAGAGAATTCTTCACAAGCTGAGTCAGTTCAGGGCATCCTCACCAGATCATCCCAAGGATTAGACATGAAATAATGTCTTTCCATGATAAAATTCACAAAATCATCTTCCAAGGGACTTAGTATGACTGCTGAGGACAACATCCTCAACTTCTAGCCTAAAGAGGGGACCGCGCTGCACATGACCTCAGGACCATGGTATGCTGGTGCGGGAGTTTCCCATCAAGCCATGGGTTCTTCCTTCCTCCCAGTCCTTAGTTTCATACTTGTTCTCAGTTTTAAATTTTTCACAAGATAATTTTCTAATTCTATCTGCCTAGGTTTTTTTCTTGAGGAGGGTTATCTAGAAGAATGAAACACTTCAGTAGCTTATTTTTACATTAAAAATAAAAATGATAGTTAACCTCTAACACAATGCCTTATATTTCCTGGTAGAGATCTCAGATTTTCATGTAGAAATTTCTGTACTGGTTTACCAATGTGTGCTTTTATGATTCTTGATAACTATAAGTTAATTGTAAATATAAATTTTAAGTGTAAGGATAAAATGGCCAAGCATGACGATGCAAACACATAACTTGAGAGGCTGAAGCAGGAGAGATCACAAATTCCAAGCCAGTCCAGACAACACTGTAAGACTTGGTTCAAAAAGCGCAAGGTTTGGGGGTGGTAGCTCAGTGCCTGAGTGCAGGATATGTGCAAGGCCCTCAATTTAATCCCTAGCATCATGACAAGCAAAATAACAAAATAAAAGCAAGAAACAATATACATGATTGACTTTTGTTACAGATTATATATCTTGATTATAAACCCCAAAGTGACTATCAAAAAGCCATGAATGGAAATTTATGGATTGAAGAAAAGTCTTCTCTAGAGCATCTCCCCTGTAAACCCAGACAAATGCAAGCTGTATCCATATCACAGTAGGGTACTATACACCAGGACAAGCATGAGACACAGCTCTGTACCCAGAAATGTGGATATGACAGAAGCTTCCCAAAGGAATTCTACCCCACCACTCATTCTGAAAATTTACTTAGCAGAGGAATGTGATTTACTAATTTAGCCACACACTTTAAAGTGAGGGAGAGAGCAGGAGGGCAAGGAGGAGGAGGAGGCGTCAGAAGCCGGTGCAGTTCTGCCTGGGCAGGGAGAAGAGCCCAAATTAATAATTCTCCACAGAACAGTTTAGGCCCAAAACACAATTAAGAAGGACGGCTTGGGGTATCTTTCAGAAAATAGAGGTCTTTCCAAAGTGGCCTGCTGCCTGTCCCAAAGAGAGATGTTTCTAGCAACTGGTAAGTGGATGTCTCTCAGATAAAGAAGCATACCGTATGTGCACAGAGGACTTTGATCCAGCTGTGAAGTATGAAATCGCATCACTTGCTGGCAAATGGATGGATGCAACTGGACTCATTGTGTCAAGCAAAATAAGTCAGGCTCAGAATGACAGATGTTCTACACAGACAGAAACAGACATGAAAACAGACAAGGTTTGGGGGGGCGTATAGTGGGATTATGTGTTACATTTTAAATAATTGTCCCGCCTATGGGTTTAATCAAAGCTGATTGGCCAAAAAGCAGACAGGAAATGTAGGCGGGGCTACTAGGCTAAGAAAGCTCTGAGTACAAGAAGAAAGAGATGGATGCCAGAGTCACCAGAGCTGCCAGGAGTCGCAGAGGACATGCTGCTCTGAGAAAAGGTACCCAGCCACAGGGCTAAACAAGATGGGTTGAGTTCAGATGAAGGATTTGGCAAATTATATGCCTGGGCCCTAGGTCAATCAGGGTAAAATTAATACAAGTGTCTGTGTGTTTCTGTGGGACTGTGGGTCTGAACCTTGAGGAAAGGCTGGAAAGGCTGACCAGAAACATAATACAATGGGGGCGGGGGATGGGACCAAATGGGAGTAAACACGGTCATAGGAATGACAGCCGTGAAGGACACTGTTCTTATGGAATGCATCTTTGTGTCTAACAAACATTCAGAAAATAGCAACTGTATTTTTTTAGGGAGGTGTAAGGGGCTGGAGAGATGGCTCAGTGGTTGAGAGCACCCACAACTGGTGACGCACAACTGCCTGTAACTCCGGCTCCAGGAGGATCCAGCTCCCTCTTGTGGCCTCTTCAGCCAGTGCACTCACATGGCATACACACACAGAGACAGGCAATACATACATATAGATAAACATATTAAAATAGATATGTCTTGGTGAATACCACCAACCAAGAATAAGTGTAGACTAGATTAGGGAAGAAAATAAGTACCTTTGCCCAAGAGTTCAAGGAAGCAGAGTAAGGTATTTGCTGAGTCCTTGGGATGTGAGGATAGAGACAAAGGAAAGAATTTTTTGGTAAAGGGTGCAGGGTATCTAATGCAGGAAGGTTAGAAAATTAAGGGCTGGTGTGGGGGTGAATGGCTTGGCTGGTGGAAAACTTCCCTTGTAATCATAGGGACCTGGGTGCAATCCTCAGAACTCACACTTAAAAACTGGAAATGGTTGTTTGTACTGTAATTCCTGTACTGGGGAGGCAGAGATGAATGGGTTCTGGAGGCACCATAGACACCCAGCCTAACCTACACTCTGTCCACTCCTCTGCTGACCATGTAGGGTTATGGCCAGGTGAAGCCCACTTACCCTTGGTTCTGCCTCTGTTGATCCCTTGCCTTCAGTAAGAGATGGAAGTCCTCCATAGTACCACAATATTAGTGACTGATGTATCCCAGGTATAGAATACCCATGTGGACAGTGTAAATTTGACCCCAAACCATATAGTACACAGTCTGGCTGCAGTCACTGACAAGCAAACTGTGTAGCAAGAGATATAAAGACAAGAGTGTGGATGCTTAGGCTCAGGGTAGGTGAGTGGGAGAGGTAACATTCAGAGAAATGTGACAGAAATCTCCAAAGGCACAAACAAGAGCTAAAGCATGGGTCAGACAAGAAAGAAATCTTAATAAAAACAGTAGGGTCAAAACTGGGCAGCGAGAAATGTCTCCCACACTACATGTTCTTGACACAAGCGCAGTGTCTGAGTAGAGGTGAGCTGCAGGCAGGCCTGGGGGAGCATCTGCCCTTAGGAACATGGTTGGCCCTGAGCAGCTGTCAATGGCTCCTCTGCAGCAGCACCCCTCACACAGTGCTCTGAAAAGGGCATTAACGTGATACACAGTAGTTTCTGAAGATTACAGTCTGAAGAAAGTTACAGGCCCTAAGAGTGTTTTCTGTCAGAATACCATCCTCCCTCCCTTAGGAAATCACCTTTCCCTGGTGCTCTATAGTCAAAATGAGAAGTGAGGTCATCCTTTGTCTGCCCAAGCGGCTCCAAGCTCCCAAGCTGACAGAGCCTCCCAGTTCTTCTGACGAGTTTCTTCACTTTCTAGCTAAAACTGCTACTTAGCCAGCTGATTTGAAAATGTCAGACTTGGTGGTAGAGTAACCCAGGAAAGTTAACAATCTTCCAGTTTCAACTATATACTACAAAGTTATCAATAAAAATCAATCATCTTGTATTTTATTCTAATATCTCAACACGGACTGTGGTAAAATCGGCGTGAATGACATGTTCTGACAAACAGAGGCTTCTAGACTAGCCAAGGGCCCTTCTGATTCTCTCTAAATGCAGACAGGAGCAGTCTAGTGTCCCCCGTCACACTGGGGACATTCCTGTTTACTTAATAGTTCACAAACCTCTTGTCTTCCTATCCTGGCCACTTTTATACTTAAATGTCACCACTAAGCATGTAGTTTTCAAGCGAGACATCTCTCATTCCCCAGCTCTCCTGGTTTCCATCTGACTGGGTCTCGGGCTTGCTCTTTGTCTTGTGACCCTATGACTCCATTCTTTCTCCAGCTCTGGTTGATGCATTCTGCAAGTGACATTCCTGCAGCATCCCAGACTTTTATAAAACTATCAGTGGACATAAAGCTATTTCACGTCTTCAAAGTTTGGAAGGCGGCTGCATGAAAGACTATATGATAAAAAGAATCACAGAGATGCAGAGCAAAAAGTTCTCATCTTATCCACCTTACCCATATATTAATAACAAGCCCTCTTAAGGGGGCGGGGAGACATTAATAATTGACTATAGTGAAATATGAATGATGGCTGATCAGCTATATCATTTGGTTGAATAAATATGCATATGCTTTCCATTCACATCTTACTTAGGAAAGGAAGGTTTTAGGGCCCCCATGTCTCCCCTCCCTGTGCTGGTGTGAGTTGTCCCCAACAAGCTTTCTACACCCAAAAATGCAACTAAGCTGTCCTTAGATCATGGCGCCACCTACTGGTTTGGTTACTAATCTGTGAGCCACTAGGTCTCTCTCCATGGCTTCAATATTTATTTGTCTTTGCAAAGAGAGCTAACTCCTCTTCAAATAACACCCTGGTCTCAGCACAGCCAATTAACACATAGCTGTGAAGCACACACATGTATCTAAAGAAAGGCAAGCCACAGTAAGAAAACATCACGAAACACAAACAAAGTGTCATTAGAAATACCCCCCCACCCTCCCCACCCCCCAACCCCCCGGACTCATCATTCCCTAGGTCACTGGGTTTATTTTATTCAAGGATCAATATGTAACACACTATCACCACGGATTTGGAGGCAGGAGGGTGTCTCAGATGAGTAGACCACATGTGAAAGGCTGTGGGATCTGGAACTTAACTGCCATTTTGAGCATTGCCCCTTCAAGGAGCTGGATTCTGACATTTGAATGACAGACCTCAAACACACAGTTTCCTATGAGTTCAGTGGGTCTGTCCTAAGAAAAAATCAAACTGCTTCCAAAGAGCTAAACAAATATGACTTGAAGACAAGACTGAAATTGAGAGGAACATGGTTTGTCAGGAAGGGTTGCAGAAAAGACTTTCAGTAGCTAATGCTGTGCTACGCTCACTCTATCTGGGAGCACCACAGAGTGCTAATGAGCTGTATGTCACCAGTGTTTGCTTTAGACAGTCCTAGCAGAAGCAAATGTCCATCTACTCATTATATTAAATGATCATTGCTCTTCCTCTGAAGCTGTCTGTATCTCTGAACAAATGTGTATTAACTTCTGCAGGTCACCCCTTAGCTTTATATATATAGTATATAGCTTTGTGCATAGCTCTATACAGATACATATACATCATTGCATTCATATGCATATGGTCTAGGAAAGTGTCTACAGACTGAATTCCTGAAAAGAGCCAATAGACACATAAAGACTTCAATCATAATATATTACAAAGTATTATAGAATTTTTAATTATTGTCCCTGTAGGTGACAATCTTTAGAGAGAGATAGAGAAGGACCAACAGCCTCCTGTCCCCCAGAGGATGAGGGTCATTCTTTCTGCATTCCCCCCCAACACACAACAGGCCTTAGGATTCCCTGAACTGCCAGTTCTGTGTGTCCTTGGCACCCAGCTGCCTCATATCCAAGGATACACAGTGCTCCCTGAGCTGGGTGGAAGGTGAGTCTGCCTAGAAGGGGCTCCAGCCCTCTAGTGCCACTGGGGGGGGACCTGGACACCTAGTGCCCTCCAGTTAGGAAGGAAGCTCTCCTGGGAACTATCAGCTCCTCCTCACCCCTCAGCTGATGTTCATACACACCCCACAACAACAACTGAGAGAGTTCCCACAAGATGTAAAACTGTGGCCTCACCCTGCTCACAGGTAGTTCATGGAGAACCTTTTCCCCATAAACACACCCAGCTAGAAAACACACTGAGTCCCTGGGCTTCCAGCATTCCATTGCTCCCCTTATCTAACTTATTCCTCCTGCCTGCCTGAGGTTCTGTCCAGCTGTGGCCTCTTCCTGGTTCCAGGAGCTTGTAGCTGTCCAGGAGCTCACTGTGGATCACCCAGTTCTCCCTTCCTGTAAGGCTATTATTTCTCTAGAAACCCATTCGATTCACTCTGCGTCCTACTGGGGTTGCTATTGCTCTGATGAAACAATGATCAAAGCAAGCTGGGGAGGAAAGGGTTTATTTGGCTTACACTTCCACACTGCAATCCATCAGGGAAGAAACTCAAGCAGGGCAGGAACCGGGAGGCAGAAGCTGATGCAGGGGCCATGGAGAGATAATGCTTACTGGCTTGCTCAACAAAGCTTGTTCATCTTACTTTGTTTTAGAACCTAGGACCAGCAGTCCAGAGACGGCCCCATCCATAATGAATTGGACCCTCCCCCATCATTAATGAAGAAAATACCCTACAGGTTTGCCTGCAGCCTGATTTTATGGGAGCATTTCCTAAGTTGAGGTTCCCTCCTCTCAGATGACTACAGCTTGTGTCAAGTTAACATAAAACTAACCAGTAGATTCTATAACATTCTAGTTAAGAAAATCCCAGGGCTGGAGAGATGGCTCAGCGGTTAAGAGCACTGACTGCTCTTCCAGAGGACCTGAGTTCAATTCCCAGCACCCACATGGCAGCTCACAGCTGTCTGTAGTTGCAGTTCCAGACAAACGCCAAGGCAAATAAAATAAATAGTTTTTTTTATTTATTTAAAAAAAAAAAAGAAAAGAAAATTCATGCTCAACCCCCAAGCTGGACCAGGATCTGCCTTCATGTGTATACACAACCCCTCTGAAAGGTCATCTACTGTTCAGGCCAACTTCTCTGAGACAACTTTGCACCATAAGCCTACTGATCAAAGGTGGTACACATAAGCAAATAATCAAAAAGCTAGGGGTGTGAGAAAGGGAGCCTCAAACTAAATTAGAGAGAACGACAAAAAATAAGTTATTTCAAAGGTTGATCAAAAGGAAGAAATCCTCCATGGTGTGCGGTGGGTGGGAGACGGCATTTGGAGGAACTGTCAAGGAATCCCCACAGGGAGGTGGGCTGGGTCTGGTTGCCATCATCAAGACCATAGTCTCCACTAAGCCTGATTAAACCAGCATACACCTGGCCACAGGAGACTCCATAATGTCTAGCAGGGATGTAGAAAGACAAAACCATGAAAGTAGAGGGGTTTGTGGGAATAGTTGACAGTTTTGTCTGGCAGTCTGGTAACAAACGCAGTTCCTGCACATGCCAATCATACATTCTAAGATGCATCCTAGTCCATTCAAATGGTGGTAAGGATCACAAAAACCATGATTCCTGTGTTGATAAAGGGCCTGGCCTGGAGAGGATAAATTACTGAGACTTGATCCCCACCCTCCCGGATGTGACTGCACATTACTGGTATCTCTTCTCAATGGCCTGTCAGTCAAGAAGTGACTAACAGAGTATGCTGCTTCTGCCATAGGCCACTGGGATCCATTTGAGTCCACCATCAGTAAACTTTGTCAAGAAAGCCAACCAAGAAAAGCAGGAACTAAATATTGGGCTCATGGGTCCGAAGACTGAAGGGAGCAACTTGGATCTGAAATATTCAGAAGTCCCAAACCTAGCTCCCTGGCTACACTGTCTGTAAATTGTCCCTAGCTAACACACACAAGGGTCCTGTCATAATGCAGTCCATTAGTTTAAGAGTTCCCCCTCCTGCCTTAGGGGAACTTTGGATTTAAGTTGGATTTATACCATGTGACATTGAGTAGAAGGAAGTTGGACTAGCTAGTTTTAACCCTGACCAAGACAGAAGCCCATGAGAACTTGTGTGTTTTGTTCAGGGAGATGTTTTGTGTATACTTCAGAATACATACTTTTCATTTATCACATATTCAGGAAAGCTGGTATCAGAGGTTTTAAAAAGTCACAGAACTATTATGGCTACATCATATGTGGGCCTGCATAAAATGAACTATATAAGAAATCTAAAAAGAGAACTTGGGAGCCAGTGAGATAGTTCTACTGGTTAAGGTAGTTACTGCCAAGCCTCATGACCCAAGTTCAGTTCTTAGACCCATATAGTGGAAAGCAAAGAAATTCCTTCAAGTCGTTCTCTGACCCACACAAGCATGTGTCATGCATGCATAATCTCATGTTCACACACATGCAATGTACATACACACACTAAATGCAGTAAGATGTACACATGCAAAACAGCTCCGTTACTCCTCCATCACCTCCCCTTCCACTCTTAGTTTTCTCTGTTTCTTTTAATAAATCTATTTTCATTGCACTACAAAAAAAAAAAAAACTTCTACATACCTACACAGCATGGAGAATGGGAGGAGATGTTCAAAAGTAAGGTGCTAGCCAGATATATATTTTTTATAATAATGAATTCATTGATAAAAAGAAAAAGGACAAGATGAAGCAGATGTGCACAAATGCAAATTTGCTCACAAAACATATACTATTGTTTTACAAAATATGTTCTGGTGTTGGTGTTTTACAAAATATGTAGTGGTGAGCATAGCTGCGTTCCGAAATATGTTCTATAAACGGATTCTTCAAAGACCATAGTAAACCTGTTTGGGTTTTCATATTATTGGGTACTTCCAAAGCAGTGTCCTTACCTCAGTTACCCCTCACATCAATTCATTGTCGACAGAATCTAGAGGATGGTGGTATCTTGGTTGCATTAACTGATGTAGGAAGCCTGATCTTAACTGTAGGTGGAACCATTCCCTAGGCCAAGGATCCTAGATCGTGAAAGTGGAGAGCATGAGCTACGCATGATAGCAGGCATGCATCGTTTGTTGTCTTTTTCATAATCACAGGTACAATGCAACTAGCTGCTACCAGTTCATGCAACTCTGGTGTCCCCTTGCAGTAAAGGATTGACTGGACTTTGAACTGTAAGATGAAATAAGCCTTTCTCCCTGACAAGTTTTTGTTTAAAAAAATTAACTTTTATTTTTAATTGTATGTAGGTGTATGTGTCAGAGTGTGAATATGTGAAAGGCACAAGTGAGGTGCAACAGAAGCCAGAGGCATTAGATACCCTAAAGCCGGAATTACAGCCGATTGTGAGCTGATCAATGTGGGTGATGGGAGCCAAACTCTGTTCCTCTAGAAGAGAATGCAACACTCTTAATCACTGCATTATCTTTTCATATCTTTTTTTAATGTTTTTTTAATTTTCTGTGAATTGGTGTTTTGCCTGCATGTATAACTGTGTAAGGGTGTCAGATCTTGGAATTACAGACAGTCGTTAATAATGTGGATGCTGGGAATCGAACTCAGGTCCTCTGGAAGAACAGTCAATGCTCTTAACCGCTGAGCCATCTCTCCAGCCTCTTTTTTCATATCTTAAGTTGCTTTTGTTGAAGTATTTTATAAAGGAGCAGGAAAGAAACTAGGACACTAATCCCTACAAATCTCCGAACTTTGGAGAGCATCAGTCACCTCCCAGCATTAGCAAAAACCACTAGTTGGGATATGAGTCAGCAGGTCTACAGTAAAGATTGGGACTTTCACATTGTAGGATGGTGATCAGTTGGTAGAACTTGCATTGCATGCATGAAGTCCTGAGCTGACTCCCCAGTGCCACATAAACTGAGTGTTTTGACACACAACTGATCCCAACACTTAGCAGGCTTGGACAGAGAACCAGAAGTTCAAGGTCCTCAGTTACATTGGGATATTCAGGTCCAGGTGAGCATAAACAAAAAAATTTCACCTGTAGGAAATGTCCAGGGAACCCTACAGCTGCTGGGCCAGGAACCACACTTTGGAAGCCATTGCCCTAGAACATTCACTTTTCAACACACAGCTATTTTCAAAATCCTCAGGTCCACTGAGCCACCCTCAGGCCCATGTGTCTGGTTATATGGATATCAGGTCACAGGCAAAATCAAAACAAAAAAAAAAGGCTAAAAAAAATCAACTTAATCACTTATTCTTTAGGTAAAACATCTTCTGAAAGTGTTTTCTGCTGAAACAAATTCTTCAAAGAAGATAATATCTGTCTCTTAAAGAGCATATTTGAATTGAGACAGATGCCTTCCAACATGGGATACATTATCTTACATTTTAAAATCTTTGAAATGCATATTCTGTGTTCTTTTGAAGTCTTGTAATTTTAATACAGCTAACAATTTCACCTTAATGGCTCAGAAGGGACATTATTGCAGAATATTGTCTACTCTAGACAGATCAAGCTGGCCTTGACTTCTCTGTGGACAGCTTTGTGTAATGTGTCAGCGTCTTCAAATATAAGTATCAGCTAGAATAAGGCTATGCACTCTTCAAAGCAAAGTAAGCAACAGCAGGTGGTACATTATAGGCACCCAGAATAAAACTTACACTTTATAGAAACCTGAAGATGCTCGTGAGGTTAATATTTTCTATGCTAAAATATTATTTTAAATAGCTGTTAGCACTGAAGATTCTTGGTGCTTTCTGAAGAATTCAGCACATATGGAGGCAAAGAGAATAGAATCTGCCCTTCAGCTGTTGGAGATCTCACTTAGGAAGCCATCTCACCTTATAATTTTCTAGAAAAAACCCACTGTAGTTACTTTGCTGTTCTTTTGTTCTTCTAAATCTTTCACAGCTTTTCATCCCCCAGAATTCCATGGGGTGATGATTCTCATATTACCATGAATATTCATTATTCTGACCTGAATATTGATGTCTGCTAAAATTCATGTGTTGGAACTTAATATCCTGTACAATGATATTAAAGAGTGAAGCCTTTAGGGGGTTGTCAGCCATGACAGGATTAATGGCTGTCTTAGCTACTGTTCTATTGCTGTGAAGAAATACCATGACCACTGCATCTTATAAAAGAAAGCATTAAATGGAGGATTGCTTACAGTTTCAGAGGGCTAGCTCATGATCGCATGGCAAAGGAGCATGGCAGCGGGAAGGCAAAGCATGGCACGTCAGCAATAGCTGAGAACTCACATCTGATCTGTAAGCTGCAGGCAGAGAGCAGAAGTGAGACTGGGCCTGACTAGGGCTTTGGAAAACTCAAAGTCCTCTGCCAAACACAAGCACTAACTGGGAATCAAACATTCAAACATATGAGCCTCTGGGAGCCAACCTCTGTGAGAAGACAGCACCATCTCTGAACAAATCCTGAATCTGCTGGCTTGATCCATTCAGAGTCCTTAAATTCTAGAAGCAATGATGTTTTGTTCAAATGTGATCCAACAATCTCACTGCTAGATAGCTAATGTAAAGAAATAAAGTCACCACATGGCAGAAACATTTGTGCCCCTGTACTAGTTTCTACAATCTCACTGCTAGATAGCTAATGTAAAGAAATAAAGTCACCACATGGCAGAAACATTTGTGCCCCTGTACTAGTTTCTATGCCATCCATTGGAGCCAAGATTTAGACTCAACTTGGGTGGATATTAATGGCTGGAACCATTAATAAAATGTGGCATAAACCTACAATAGAATAGCATTCAGGGGGCTGGACAAAACACCACTGTACATAAAAAATAAAAATAAAAGTTTTTCTTTACATAAAAAAAAATAAATATTTAAAAAAAGAATAGTGGGGCTGGAGAGATGGCTCAGCGGTTAAGAGCACCGTCTGCTCTTCCAGAGGACCCGGGTTCGATTCCCAGCACCCACATGGCAGCTAACAATTGTCTGTAGTTCCAGTTCCAGGCAAAACACCAAGACAAATAAATAAATAAAATAAAGTTTTAAATTAAAAAAAAAGAATAGCATTCAGCTATATATACATATATGTGTGGGTATATATATATATATATATATATATGAATGGAATTCTGCAATATCTGGCAATGAGGGCTATTCTAAGAGCATTACACTTAAACCAGACCTGAAAAGACAAATAAATTCCACATGTTTTCATTTATATGTGAAAGACTTAAAAAGTTGTTCTCATGAGAGAATAGAAGACACAAAACTTGGAGAAAGCGAGCTGGATTTGACCTGGAAGCCTCTGAAAGAGCCATGTGAGCTGTCAGAGGAAAAGAGCAACCAGCTAAAGACCCACCCCGAGGTGAAGCCTGTGAGTCAGAACCGTGCCAGCTCTGCACGATAGCCCAGATGGTGCAACAGTGGCGCTTTTACCTTGGGGTAGCCACCAGCTGTCGATAGGCTTAAGGCCTGCTCAAAGGAGGAGTTCATGCTTGGAACTGTGACCCACCCAGCTGCCTATGGCTTGGGAGAACCTCCTACTACCACTTTCCTAAACCAGGGTAATTTCTAACCACACTCCAAATTCTTATTCTTATATCCACAGGTGAATGTAGTTCTCATCCCTGCCCAAAGAAGCTTCTTTTTGCAGCAGATGGAGACCATTACCAAGATCCACAACGGGCCAAAACGCAGAGAACAAGTGAACATGGTGGGCACCCAACCCAGTGGATACATCTACAGAACAACCTACAACTCAGGGAACATCACAGAGGAGCATAAACATTGCAATAGCCTGAGGACAGTATGTCTGACATAAGATATTGTGTTCCATATGACAGGGAAGCTGCACCCAGAAAATTGGCTGCCTAAACAAGGCCTGAACCATAACACCAGCATGCCAGTTTAAGTGAGGGAAATGTCACAAGGAACCACCCCTAGATGATGAACTACAGGCAATTAATGGCTACAGAGAAATAGAGAGAATAGCAGTCTTTTACAGGGACAAGCCCCTGATAGGTTATACAATCCTAAGTGGTCATTACTAAACACATATACATATACACATACACACACACATACATACACACATACATACACACATACACATACACACACATACACACACGATATACATACACATACACACATATACACATACACACTCATACACATACACACACATCATACACATACACATACATACACACATATACACATACACACACATACATACACATACACATATGAGCAATACTAAATAAACTCAGTAGACTTTATTTATACATATGTGTATGAATATATATAATAAAGAAAAAAAAGAGGCCATGAATTTTTGAGGAAGTTGCAAGACATGGGAGAAGTCATAGGGGGAAGAATGATGGGTGGAAATGTTGTAAATATAATACTCAATATAAAAATTCTCAAAAGGGGCTGGAGAGATGGCTCAGTGGTTAAGAGCACTGGCTGCTCTTCCAGAGGACCTGGGTTCAATTCCCAGCACCCACATGGCAGCTCACAACTGTCTGTAACTCCAGGATCTAATACCCTCACGAAGACATACATACAGGCAAAACAGTAGTAAAAATAAATAGTGTTTTTAAAAATTCTCAAAAAATAAACATTAAATTACAAAGGAGTGGTAAATCTGGGAAGAGTGGAATGGAAAGGACAAAGAGAGAGCAGCTAATAGGTAAAAAGGCACGGCTGACACTGAGAACAATCTAGAAAGCCCTACAGTAAGCAAGGTGACTGGCAGTAATTAATTCTATGGTGGGCCATAAAGAAAACACTGGTACTCCCAGCAGGAAGAGGCAACAAACACTTAATGAGGTGAATATGCTGTTTACTTTGATTCAGTTATTACATGTGGTATGCATATGCAGAAATCCCACACCATGCCACACATGGTGTGGAACACCTTTAATCCCAGCACTTGGGAGGCAGAGATAGACAGATCTCTGTGAGTTCAGGACCAGCCTGGTCTACATAGCCAGTTCTATATCAGCCAAGACTACCTACCTAGTCAGACCCTGACTCAGAAAAGAAAAGAGATAAAAGAAAAAAGAAAAAAAGGGAAGAAATGAGAAATCCACAATATTTCCCCAAATATGTACAGCTATATCATTAACTGATATAAATATATCATTATATATATCAGTTCTATATATTATTATATATTTATCTTTCTTTTATATATCATTATATATATAACTGATATATATATATATAAGAAAGATAAATTCTTGATCTTTGTAAACTACCCAGTAAGATACCTCATTATAGCAACCCATAGGCTGATTGCAGGTTACCCCAGGATAGTTACTGCCTACTTCTCTAAGACATCTACTTGGCGCTTGAGTTATTATACAAGGTTCAACCACAAATGAAACATTCCTCTCCAGAAGTGATTTTAGTTGCTATGAAGAAGATTAATACTATCTATCTATAAGAGTTAACTTCAGCAACCTGTTTCCAGTACTGGGATTTGAACCTGGAGCCTTGTGCACTCTAGACATGCATTTACCACTGACCCACATCCTTGGGCCTCTTTGATTTTATTTTGAGACAGGGTCTTGCTAAGCTTCCCAAACTGGCCTTGAACTTCTGCTCCAGCCTTTGGGTAACTATAACTACAGGTGGGCATACTATGCCTGACATCTTGTACCTTGTAAGATATAAGACCACCATGAAGTTGAGATACACAGGAGCTATGGAAAGGGTTTGAGGGAGGAGGGGGGAGCAGTGTAACTATATTTTAACTTTAAAAAACTTGCACATAAGAAATTTTTAAAGAAACCAACAAAAACAAACAAGCAAAAAGGTAAAATGATATACAGTCAATGCAATGGCAGCAGTGATTTACAAGTCCATCATCTATATTAACATTAAAATCTTGCCTAAAGGGAAAAAATTCAGTCATTAAATTATCTTAGTAATGAAATTGACCAGTAAGTAAATCAGTTGCTATAGCAGTTATTTTAAATGCATCTATCTGCTCATTTAGTCTATTGCACGTACTTAACAAGCTTCAAGCTTAATCAAGTATAACACTGGACAGTCCGGCTATTTATTTAAAACATTTCTTTGGAGGCTTAAGAGATGGCTTAGTCAGGACAATGTTTGACATACAGACATGAAGATCTGAATTTGGATCCCCAACACTCACGTAAAAAGCCAGGTACAGGAGCTGAAGAGATGGCTCATTGGTTAAGAGCACTGACTGCTCTTCCAGAGAACCAGGGTTCAATTCCCAGCACCCACATGGCAGTTCACAACTGTCTGTAGTTCCAGTTCCAAGTTTCAGGCAAACACCAAGGCAAATAAATAAATAAAAGTTTAAAAAATAAAAGCCAGGTACAGCAGTACACCTATATAATCCTAGCAATGAGGAGGTAAGAGGATCCCTAGGGACTGTTAGCTAGCCAGCCAGGCTAGCCAATCAGATGAGCTCCAGGTCCAGTTAACAATACTGTCTCAAAGAATAATGTGGAAAGAAAGGAATACACACCTGATGTTGCACACATGTGTATTTCCACATGGCCTTATACACACCTATGTTTGCATACACTACACACAATTTATTAATTAATTAATCAGTGTCAGAGAAATCTGAACAGGAAATCAATTTATGTATACAAGATATAATCCAGCATGTCTCAATATTTTTTAAATTATCTGTGAAATTATTATCTATTTAAAACAATGTCACAGGGCAGGTGATGGTTCAGGAGTCAAGGTACTTACTGCCAAGCTTGCTGGCCTGAGTTAACCTGTGGGACCCACATGGTGGGAAGAGAGAGCTGATTCACACCAGCTTTCTTTCAATCTCCAATGTGTATCATGGCACATGCATGCTCACCCCCACACAAATAAAATTAAAACAGAAAACAATATCAATGACCAAGTTCCACCCCAGAAATTTCTGTTCTATTGGTTTATAGTGATGTAGTGATGTGTAATCCTGCACTGTAATCAAACTCACCTGCCTGGAGAAACAGGTTCACATTTATTTGTTGGTTAGTCAAAAAGCATTTCTTTAAGTGCTAAAAATAATTATTCTTTGTTTTGTATAATTTCTACAACTGTGTTAGATTAGCTTATAGATAGGATGACCATATAACTATTCTCATAACAAGACACTCTGAAAGTACAATTGACTGGTCTGCATAGCCCTCAAGTAAACCTGGACACTTTTAGGCATAATGCAGAACCACATGGGCACTTGACTTACACAATACTTAATGGATAGTTTCTAAACTTTATCATTAGTATGTGAGGCTTTAAAATATTAGTGTCCAGTTGTAAATGCTGGGGGAGTTTAAGGCTTCTAATGACAGAAGACAGCTCAAATAATAATACTTAAAAGGTCAGTGCTTAGGTTCTTGATCAACTGGATAAATGCCTATTTACTTAGGATCATGTGTAAAAAGAAGATTTCAGGTCTAAATTAAGATTTGCTAGGCGAGAAAACTAAAATGGTATAGATAATATTTTAAATATCATTATTTTCTGTGCCAACCCCATTTCAGAGGATAATTGTGTGCAATAATGCTGACTTTCAAAACGGTAGATTAAAATAATTCATTCCTATTTTTAATTAAAATTGAGAAAGTGGGAACTAATAATATAATGTGTGTCAGAACTGCATGTGTGCAACGTACAAGATAAGAAGGGGATTGCAACACCGGCTTGCTTCTTGAGTTCCTTGAAATTCCCCAGGAAAAAAGGGAGCATGGGAGTCGGTGGCTTCCCCACCAGCACATTTGACAGGGGAGGCACCTCCTTTGTTGTCTGAGTTCCCTGAAACCACTCCCTAAGTCCTGATGACTCAAGGGCAAAAGAAGCAGGTGTGGGATGTGTGGATACAGTAAGGCTGGATGTTTCGATGATAAAGTGTAGATCTGATCTAAAGACCATCTGGGCTTAAAGATGTAAAAGAATAGTGGGAAAGCCCAGTTCTTCACACAGGCTTAAACAAAAGGGTCTCAGGCACCTAGAAACATGAAGACACAAGGATCCTGATCTACAAATACATCCCACAGAGTCTCTGAATGTGCTAAGCACTACTGCCTCTCTGTCCTTACTGAATTACAGAGGTCTCCTGTTTTCAATTAGTAGATTCTTGTTTCTTTACAAGAATGTATTGCAGCAATTGTGACATGAGAGGCTTAGTACTAAGTACCTTGTCCTTGCTTTGCTTCAAGGGACATGACCTGAATGGGGCAGAAAGAGAATGAGGAAAAAGACAGACTGTGGGACTATGCTCTTATGCACTGTAAATATTTGTCTCTGTAAATATTGGCTTAATAAAATGCTGATTGGCCAGAAGCTAGACAGGAAGTAGAGGCGGGGCAACCAGATGAAGAGAATTCTGGGAAGTGAAATAGCAGATGCCAGAAGATGCAGAGAAAGGAAGATGAGAATGCTGCACTAAGTAAAGGCACCAAACCATGTGGCTAGACATAAATAGAATCATGGGTTAACTGAAGAATAAGAGATAGCAAGTAACAAGCCTGAGCCATAGGCCAAACAGTTTAAAATTAAGTAAGACTCTAAATGTTTATTTGAGACTAAATGGCTGCAGGACCAGCTGGGCAGGGCAAAGAAACTTCTGACTACAAGACAGACATAGGGACAGAAAGATAAGATCAGGTGATCTAAACTCTCACTTAAGAAACCCAGCAGCCGGGATGCTCTGTGTCATTGTTATTTCTGTATGGTGGGATAAGATATCATGATCAAGGCAAATGAAGCATCTAATTTGGGGCTCAGATCGTGAGGGTTAGAGTCCCTAACCATCATGACAGGGAGTATGGCAGCAGGCAGGCAGGTGTGGTCCTGGAGCAATAGCTGAGAACTCACATCTGAGTCACAAGCAGAACACATAGACAGAAGACAACTCTGGAATAGCATGGGCTTCTAAAACCTCAAAGTCACCTCCAGTGACACCTTCTCCAACAAGGCCACACCTCCTAATCCTTCCTAAACAGTTCTACCAGCTGGAGACCAAGTATTCAAACATCTGAGCCTATGGGAGCAATTCTTGTTTAAGCCACATTACTCGGCATGTTGAACAGATATGCAGGGCTATTACAATCAGATAAACACAGAAGCTGAGATTATGGTATGTATCTTATCAAAGGAACAAGGTTAGCTAATCTTAGCAGGAGCAGTATCTGTAGGGAAGCAGTCTTCAGGACATAAATAAATGAGGGGGAGAGCTATGGTGGACATTTTCTGCACATACTAACACCATCCACACATGGACCAGAGGAAGGCTTTGCCATTTTCCCATGAGTCTGAAGCTCTGGGTCCTTTATCTGGTCATGCTGAAGTCAATAGCACATTTGCTCAGACTTTACTCACTCATAGCTTCCTCTCCTCCCTACAGAGACATTCTTCTGGCAAAGGCATTTCCATATGCAGCAGAGCTAACTGCGGTTACCAGTCATACTACACTGAGACTGTGGTCAGGAACCTGTGTTCCACAGGCAGCCTGTCCATAGATAGAAACAGGGACAGCCTAACTTAAAAAAAAAAAAATCCCACACAGATCCACATAGCTCCAAAAGTTACTCCCTAAATGTATGATTCATGCTCTTGGATGCTTAATATCACTATAAATACCAACTATGCAATGAAATTAGATGTGTAGGAAAACAGATGGTAGACAAAAGGAAATGGACATGGCTTATATATTGGCTTCTCTCATAAAGAAAATAGACACAGATCATGTATTAGCTGACAGTATCCTTATATATTATTAGCCAATCATTAAATAAAGAATGCAAAATTCATTTTTAAAGGTAAAGAGGTACATTTCATAAACTATAACCTTTCCATTCACCAGGAAGCTAAAATGTTAGAATAGGGGCTGGGAGATGGCTCAGGGGGTAAAGGCACTTGCCACCCAAGTTAGATGATCTGAGTTCATGGCTGAAGGTGAAAAGTGATTCCAGCAAGGTTTTCTCTAATGTCCATGCCACACACACACATTCTTGAACATGTGCATGCACACACACACACACACACACACACACACACAGAGAGAGAGAGAGAGAGAGAGAGAGAGAGAGAGAGAGAGAGAGAGACTTTTAAAGCAGTT
The DNA here is from genome assembly GCA_004025045.1 of Sigmodon hispidus. NCBI lineage: Eukaryota > Metazoa > Chordata > Mammalia > Rodentia > Cricetidae > Sigmodon > Sigmodon hispidus. Next base: position 396,112 of record PVIH01000060.1, read on the forward strand.
GTAATATTTGTATGAGCTAATGACTATCTTCAATATAAAGAATGTGAAAAGTGGACAGATCTACAAAGACAGCTTTATTCTCATGCACACACACACCAGTATGTGACAGAATGAACAGATGTCACATTAGGAAGAATATAGAAGGTGGGTACAGAACTTATCTCTTAACACTGAATTTAAAAATCAAAGAATTCACATTTATTTTAACAATGGAATAAAAGAACAAACAGAAATATAAACACAAATGATCAAAATGAAGAAATAAGTTCATTTTTATTCACAATAGTTATTTATATAAGAAATATAAAAGAATGTATAGATAAGTTATTGGGACAAGTGAAAAGATAACTAGATACAAAGTGAATGAATACTCAAAAACACTACTAGTGTTTTATATATATGGGTTATAAGCAATACATGAATTTTCTTAAAGATACTATTTTAGTAGGATCCAAAAAATGAAACTCTAATAATCAATTTAAAATATGTTTATGAGACCCATAAATGAAGCTCTTAAATTTTATTGACATTAGTTGTTTCTAAGTAAATTGATGGGTATGTTCTATTTGATACTGGAACCCCATAGTGTCACAATATTTTTCCAAATTCTACCACAGGATGACATAATCCCACTCCAAAAACTCAGTTTATTTGTGAATCTTGACAAGGTCCTTTTAAAAGCATGTGGAAATAAGCCATGTGTGGTGTCACATGCCTGTAAAGCCAGCATTTGGAGGTGAAAACAGAAAGCTCATGAATTCAAAGCCAGCCTAGGCTACATAGTGAGATCTGTGCTGAGAGGGTCAGGGAGATTGCTTGGTGGGTAAATGTGCTCACTGCCAAGACTGATGGTCTGAGTCCCATCCCTGGAACCCATATAGTAAAGGGAGAGGACCAGCTCCACCAAATTGTCCCCTGACTACATGAATGCATGGCAGCATATACTCATGCACACAGAAATAAGAGAAATAAATTTAAAAATGGAATAAAGTAAAATAAATTATGTGAAAATAAAAATGGCCAAAAATTTCTTGAGATGGGGTAAAAGCTGGGAAAGCTCACTGTACAGCTTGTTGTAGTGGTGTGCAAATTATGGCAGGTACAGTTAGCACAAACACAGATGAATAGAATAGAGGGACTCACAGAAATGCAGGCATTAGGATAATATCAAATTTAACACTTACAGCAATGGAAATGATGCATTTTTCAAAAGTTACAAAAGATCACTTATTTATCCACATAGAAAAAAAATAAATTTAATTACTTCCTTACATTTGACATTAAAAAATTTGACTTTGGATGAACATTAGCAAAATATTAGGGAAACAGTAAAACTTACTGTTAAAACACGGGAGTGAAACAGGGTGTCCTTATGCTGCCGGCTGCTGTGGGACTGTGCTCTTGACTGTAGATATCTGTCACTCTTGTTGGTTTAATAAAATGCTGATTAGTCAAGTAACTAGACAGGAAGTAGAGGCGGGGCAAGCAGACTAGGAGAATTCTGGGAGGCCAAGGAACAGAGCGGGAGACAACACAAGACACAGAGGGAGCAAGACAAGAATGCTTCAGTGAGAAAAGGTAGCAAGCCACGCGGATAAACATGCATAAAAAACAGGCTAACTTATTAAAGTATAAGAGTTATCAAATAATAAGCTGGAGCTATAGACCTAACAGCTTATAATTAATATAAGCCTTTGTGTGATTATTTGGAGCTAAGCAGCTGCAGGCGGATCCAGACCTCAGGGCTACACTGGACCAGAAACATCAGGCTGCAAAGTAGGAAGACAGCCCTGAGACAGACTGGGAAAATCAGCAAGAGGGCACTGAAAATGACAGAATGCATAGATAGAATTAAGAACAAAAAGTCACGTGATCATCACCATAGCTGCAAAAAAAGCCCTTGACAAAAATAAACACATCTTTATGACGAAAGCCTGAAGAAACTAGTTATAGAAGAAGACTACTTCTATGTGATGAAGAGCGTGTAAAGCCATCACTAGGCAGAAAGGGTAAAAATGGAAAGTGTCCCTTCTCAGGTAAGGAACAGGGAGAGGGGGCTCACACATGGCTTCGAATCTTGAGCAAAAAAGCAAGAAAAAGCAGGACAAGAGAAGAAAGTCAGATTATCCTCACTTGAAAATCACATGATCTATACTTGAAAATCACATGATCTATACAGAGGAATCCAGGTAGATTTTAAAAAATTAAACTAAATTAAAAAAAAAAAAAAAACACTTAAGCAAAGTTGGGCTCTGAAGTTGTGGTTCATGTAGCTTCCTCTAAAACTGTACATTATGATTAAATAATTTTAAATAAAACTGCTCAGCAATAATAATTATTCCTAACCTGTCTCCTAAAGCTTCAGTTTAATCTTAGCCTGTGGCTGTCCTGAGAGTCAACAAATAAAAAAGATCAAGAAATACATAATGCTAAGAAATTAATAAATTACTGTGACTCCGTGTTCAAGCAGAAGCCCGCAGCCGCCGTTAGCTGTGTTTATTCAGACGTGCTCTGGAGGAACAAGCATCTACAGGCAGCCACTAGTAGAAGTATTCAGGGGTTAAGTAAGCACCTTTTTAATATTTCATTTTAGTTTTGATTAACATGTATTAATTGTACATATTAATGTGGTTCAGAGTGATAATTCAATGCAGCATATACTGATTAAACTCAGCCTCCCGTGACCTACCCTCCCACTCACATACATTTTACAACTATAATAATTGCTGTTCTATTTTGGGTCAACTTTTTAATGGAGCAGCAGTTAAATCCCTTGAGAGAGATGCAGTAATTGAAATGTACAATTCATAGTTTTTGTTCCTCAATGTGGGAGAAAATGATTCTCTGAAGCCCTTCCTAGGATCAGAATGTTGGCTCAGAACAAAGGCAGAGGTTAGGACACAGGGTAACGGGTAAAAAGTGGTGCATGAGATGTTGACTAACTTCTCAGCCTATGGAGGTGAGGCTGAGAAACAGCTAGTGTCTTTTCCTAAACCCTAAACTGCCGGTTCTCCAGACTTCCTAGAACTTAGCTGTCTGCTCAAACCTCCCTCGCTCTCTCCCTCCCACGCCCTCTCCTTCCTCTCTCTTTGATAATATAGAAAATACAGAGTTGTAAGCCTTCTGTTGACTTGCTCTTCAGCTACTTTTATTTGTGTGTTGGGTCAGGGGGTTGCTGGGATTTGAACCCAGGGCCTCACAAATGCCAGAAAAGCACTTACCACTTAGATATATCACCAGCCCCTTGATCAGCCCATAGAAATTCAGAGTTTTACAAATACAATGAACATTATTACTTAGGAATAAGTTCCTGCTTGCCCAAGTTCAGACTATCAGACAGTATGATACCACTGCCAAGCACATGAAGACATTCATACAGGACAGTAGTGTAGCCAACAGACACATATTTATTGCTGGTATTTAGGGACAAGAAGTTTCCAATGGTCTGAGGAAGCACTGGGACAGTGTAAGAAGGAAATTAATTCTCTTTTCCACAAGTGTATCCCAACTATGTCCTGGTAACGGTGGGAGCATGTGTCTTGGGACACTGTAGAATAACGAGTCTGAAACACATATTTCGGACACATTACTACAAATGATGCTTCTTTCATAACCATTATATTAGATTCTTGGATGTCTAATAGGTTTTAAATCATCAGTTTGTAATTATATATTCAATAAAGAGATTTCTTACACTTAGGTACCACGGGGCCAAGATGATCCTGAATTCATTTATCAGTCATGTGAGGCCAACGTATTCCTCTGAAGCATCTTTACCATTCCTCAAAAATAACATTTCTCATGTATATATAGCTATGAGAGATTTTCTAAAACACTGGCAGTGTAAGGATGGGACAGACAGACTTATTTTGTCTCTTGCAGTTTGAAACTGCATCATATCAGCAAAATAACTGAAAATGTGAAGCCACCATGCCTAGCTTTGTTAAGAATATATAACTATCTTTGCATTTCCCCATCAGCCCTTCAACTAAGGATGTTTCCACAAACTACACACATAAACAGAGCCTATGATTTCCTAATCAGTGAACTTCAGTACAAGTTCTCAAGCATAGAAAGAACAGTCTAACATCTACCTATTTCTACCTTTGCTCCCATGCTGCCTATAGACATTGCCTCATTTTCCACACTCAGAGCATAAAGGCTCAGGAAACACTTCTCCTTCCCTAGACTGCAGGACTCTTCCTAAGTCCCCAATTCAAATCAGTTGATTTTGGGTCCTCCAAGAGACTCCAGACGCCTGTATCAAATGGAAGGTGCCTCCATACTCTCTTAAGGGTCCCAGAGTAACTGACACTTGTAATGTTGCAGGGAAATTTCTAACAGCACTATTTGTGACATAGCCAGCTGCCAGATCAGAAATTACACCATATTTCTCTACTTAGGGAAACTATTTAACCTCTGATAAAAGCAGGAAGTATATGTCCTTCCCAAACCTTGACAAAGGTTACTGTCTGGAATGCCCAGAGCAAGCTGCGTCCTCTAATGTGTCACCAATACCCACTGGCAAGTTTACTCCATGATTATCTGCTGTCATAGTTACAACTCATTTTGTACTGAGGTGGGAAAGAGAGATGGGACTTCTTAAAATCTAGGCAAGGACACTATCACATTAAAAATGTGTGCTGGTTATAAAATGCACTCTACTTCCAGAACTTTATAGGGATAATGAGCAAGAGGCAAAGGAAAGCTGTAGCCTGGCCAGTTTCTGGTCACTCAAAGGCTGATTTGCCAATTCTGTCACTGTTTGTTATAAGCAAATGAACCACTTGTGAAACCATGTCTGCAAGTGAATAATCAAAGAACACACTTGCCTTCAATAAGGGAAAACAATGATGTATTCCAACCCCATCCCAGAATCCTCATCATCCATACCAAATGTCAGCAAAACACCCATAAATGACTGTGAGAAGCTATCAGAGTGTTTGCATCTATGTCCAACCTAGGAATGACCCAACCACTAAAGTCCAGTGATTCTGTCAGAGAGGTTGTGTGTAGGCAGTTTCCACATGGACAATGGAGACATCAGACACTTCTTCTTTGCCATAAGAAATATGACTTTGGAGCTGCTCAGAACATGATGTATCACATGTAAAATGAACATAAATCTACAGCAAGTTCCAAGGGTAGCCTCCAGCATCACAGAGAAGTAAGGATAGACCTTCAGACAACACATCTAGAGAATGGAGTCAAAAGCAGGCGACCACCCACAGACTTATACATTGGCAACTGAAAAACTACTTCCAAGAAAAGGTCTGAGAAAATGCTGTGGCTTTCCCACTGGGAGGCCATCCCAGATAGTAATTCACCTGTGTGCATGGGGAGAAAGGAGGGGGAGAAAATGCTGAAGGACTTGCTACTTCTCTTTACAGAGAAAAAAAAATACCTCTGTGAATATATAATCAAAATCAATCAGAATTATAAAGCACTATGAAAAGGAAAATATGCTGTTAGGAGCACAAAAGAAATTGTAGAGAAAATGAATGCTCTCAATTTCTTTGGGATGAGATTTCAAAAGAGTAGAACACTAATTGAAAAATCACCATGCTTAGTGGGCTGACTCCACTCATAAGATATGCCCATTCAATGAGAGTGAGAAAGAAAGAGAGAGAGACACATTGGGGAAGTAAACAGCATACAGCCAGGGATGGGGGGGGGAGCTCCTTCCAAGCATGAGGAGGTGAACCCAACACTGGACCCAGTCATCTCTCTTGGCAGCCAGCTGTTACTAGGGCTGTGAGTGCAGGACAATGAAACCAAACAGAATCGGGGATTTGAATGTGTGTATGAGGAACCAATGAGAGACACAGGCCAGAAAAGGCTGCTGGAGTAGAGGGAGCATCTCCCTGAGGGGCCAGAGAAGGGCTGAAGATGCAGCTGAAAAGTATCCAACCAATCAAAAGAAGAGTTGTGTGCAGTCAGGGCTGATGGGAGTTCTTCTCAGGCCCAGAAGTATGAAGTCTATGCTGAGATGACTCCCACAGTCGACTATAAAGGAAATAAAGCATATGTTTGTGGCACTTTTTTCCAGGTGGTAAAGAAAGGCCTCTATTTGGAGGTAAGGAAACACACACAGAGAGCAAGCCACACAAGCAAAAAGGCCCTCTGATAGGCAGAGAAGAAACCTGGGATGCAGAAGCCTGTAATCTTCATGAGGGCTGGTGGCAGAGAGGTCCTTCATGGTCACTAAGAGAGTCTCCCCCTAATTGGCCTACAACAGTTGAATGAACATGTCCCTGTGTGGTTTTGAACTTGTTGAACCAGGGCATCAGCAGGGGACCCTACTGGTGGGAGAAAAGGCCCACAAGGGCTTTTTTTTTTTTTCTTTTCTTTTCTTTTTTTTTTTTAATGTCAGGCTTTTGTCAGTGGGTAAGGAAAAAGTCCTCCATCTTGGAAGTTCACTGCTTTATTCCCTAGTCATGGACTCTCTCTGTCTGCCTACCAAGAAAGGCATTTCCAGCTCCTAATTCTCCCTTCCCAGAGATTACACAAACTATTTTTAGGAGCTTGGCAAAGCAGATCACTTCAACTGCTTCCAAGAAGGCAGAAGGGACAGTGGTCTGAGCGCCTCAGAAGAGGGTTTATCTAAGGGGTCACAATACACCAAAACAGATAGCAAAGATCCAGAACAAAAGACAGCCATGTGAGGACAGCGGGCATCCTTGGAGCATGTTGTGAGTCTCTGTGATAGACAACAAGTGTGACTGTTGGCACTGTTACAATCCTCACGAAGCGTTTAGTTAAGAAAATGCTAGGGCAGGTACACCTGCATTAGCGGAAGGAACAAGGCAAAAAATACTAACTAAAGAGCCTTTGGTGAGGCTAGACAGGTGGCTCAGCAGTTTTGTTGAATGGCCTTGCAGAGAGCCCAGAATGGGTTTCTAGCACCCATATGACAGTTCACAACCATCCACAGACGTACACATATATAGGCAGGTAAAACAATCATACACATAAAATAAATAAACCTTAAAAAAAAAAACCTTAAAGAACCCTTGGCAGGAATGATCCTTTACCGCTACTGTTGTGACATTTTTATAAGGAAGCAGTGGACACAGCACCTTGTCCCCTTTGCCTGCCCTCACCTCTGCCCTCTCATCATGCTATCCCAGGAGAACACTACTGGGAATGAGGAAACACTGTCCTTGAGAAACATCAGGCTCAGTGGGCCTTTTAAATCCCAGGCATGGCCTTTCGTGCTACCTCTCACAGTAAACAGTATCTAGGACCTCATTATTGCCACACATCTGCAGTCTCTCTCGGCTCTAGACCTATGTTCTAGAGAAATCTGGGCAGAAATGGGGCTGTCTGTGACTCCTACCTCAGCTGTTTTGCTGTCCTTGCAGACAGTGGGGCCACTCACAACCCTCGGCACACTGTTGGTCATATCCTAAGGCTGTCCATCTCCAAAGAATAAAGCTGGTATGCCCAACTGAGAGAGCAGCCCAGAGGCTCAGGGTACTTCAGGGGTAAGCTCCCAGTCCTGGGAAAATGTGGTTAGAATGTCCGGTTCGTTCTTTCTTCTCTTTGTCCTCACAGGATTTGAATTAGGCATCTGAACCGTTGGATACACTCTCTCTCCATTCCCCATGTGCACACCGGCTTCTCCAGCGTCTCTGCTCATGCGTGGTCATGCACTCCTATTGTAAAAGGTTCCTGTCCGGACTTCCTGGGCCTAGCCTCGAGGTTCAGAACCACAGTCCCCCCAAATTCTGTGGTAAGGCCACAGAAGCACACAGACGCTTGTATCATTTTCACACTGACTGACAGCAGTGCAGCTCGGTACCTTTGCTCAGAGCAGCATTTCAGCTTCTTTCCCCTGTCTGCTGTGTCTCCTCATGGTGTGTGTGGCGGCTCTCTCTGGTGGCTCTGCCTGGCATCTGTTTGATGTCTGCGTGCTCAGAGATGTTCCTGAGTTTTCTTAGCCTGGTAGCCCCGCCCACACTTCCTGTTTGCCTTTGGCCAATCAGCTTTTATTAAACCCATAGGCGGGACAAATATTTACATTACCAGAATAATCCCACTACACACGCCCTTCAGGAAGCCAAGGCAACACTCAAGGCAAGAAATGAAGCCAAGACCACAGAGGAATGCCATTTAATGGTTTGCTCCCCAAGACTTGCTCAGCTTTCTTTTTCATATAACCCAGGACCATCTGCCAGGCAGAGATCTGTCCACAATAAGTTGGGTTCTTTCAGATAAGTCAATATAAAAATAATACCATGCAGACATGTTCACAAGCCAATCTGAAGGTGGTAACTCTTCAGTTGAGGTTTCCTCTTCCCAGATGTCCTTGCAAACCAAAGAACCTGAGCTCAGCCTGCAGAATATATTTAAAAGTCTCTATGTGGCAGGGGATGTACTCATTCATTAGTGAACTTTAAACAAAAAGTGAAGAATACCCAAGCTGCAGACCACAACAACTGAACAGCTTGGGATCTGAAGAAACTTAAGAGAGACATCCAGGGAGTCTCCTAGGGAGAGAAAATAGAGAAGATCTTTTTAGCTAATTGGGAGCATAAGGGGCTGTAACCAAGAAGGTGTGGAAACAAATCATGAGAGGAGATGATTAAGTGAGAGAAACAACAAGGAAGGAGAAAAAAAAAGAAGTGAAAGTCTAAATAGAGGAAGCAAATATGTGGTTGGAAAAAGATTGGGTGCTAGGGAAACCTCCAAGAACTCACAGGTCTCTAACTAATAGTGAAGGTGTTGCCTAAACAGGACTTCCTCCATTATCAAATGAATAACCACCCTAAGTGCCATCACAGAACTTACATCCAACAATGAATAGAAGTAGACACAGGGATATATGGCTGAGCACTGGGCTGAGTCCCTGGTCCATCTGCAAGTGGGAGAGGAGACTCTATATGGGAAGGAGATAGGGACTATGAGGAAAATTCTCACGGTGATGGCTGGCTGGAGCTCTGGGGAGCTCAGCAAATCAAGAACAGCCACCTGGAAACCATCTGAAAAAGGAACTAAGCCCTCCAAAGACAGGCAACTGTCCACTGGCATGGTCAATATGTGGAGCCTCAAGGGGAGGGTTCAGACTGTGTTTCTGTGCATGGACTGGCACCTTGGAGCCCATTCCCTCCAGAGGAACACTTAACCCAGTCTGGATATTAGGATGAAGAAATTGGACTTGCCTGGACTGGATGCTGAGCTAATCCATCTTGGGACCTCTTGCCCTTTCTGGGATGGGGACTAGAGAGGAGGGAGGCAGAAGACTGACTAGGAGGGGTCGGGAGGGGAAAGGGAATAGGATACATGGATTAAAAAATGAGACTTTATTTAATAAAAATGATGAATATTTTGAATCATAGTGTTTTCTGTGACTGGAACACATCTTTCTGTATACTTTAGTAGTGTTTAGATGACTTACAATAGCCAGTGCTATATCAGATAAATAAATAATAAAATATGCATCATGATCAAAGGGGACCCAACCCAGGAAGGCAAATATGGTTCACTGAACACAAACCAATGCATCATGCATTAGATCAACAGGATGAAGGTAAAACACTCTATGTTTATCTTAATTGATGCAGAGAAAAGCATTTGATAAAATTCAACACTATATCATAAAAAAATCTAGATCAAACTAAGCATATAAGAAATGAATTTTAACCCAATAAAAGTCATTTATACTAAGCTAAAAGTTAAAATTATATTGAATAAAAATGGAAAAAACTGAAAAATGTATCTTTGAAGGGCTGGAATAATAAAGGATCATGATATTCCTACTTTTATCTTAAGTGGTGTTGGAAATCCAAGCCAGAGAAATTAGTCAAAAAAATAAATAAAGGAAAGAAAGAGCAAATCTAGATGTCACTATGTTGTGAAATTGACATGATCTTCTAAATAAAAAGATCCTAAAACTCTGCTACAATTATTTTGACTAATAAATAAATTCAGTAAGATTATAAGATATAAAGCCAACATACATTAGTAAATAGTATTGGTACAAGCCAATCAAAAATTACCTGAAATTGGGTTGAAATTACTAAAATTGAAACCAAGAGAACAATACAAAGAATCAATGAAACAAAGAGTTGGTTATTTGAGAATATCAACAGGATAGACAAACCCTTATCCAAACTAACCAAAATGCAGAGAGAGAAATTTTATGAACCTAGGGGGTCAAGATCATGATGAGGAGACCCACAGAGACAGCTGATCGAAGTTATTGGGAGCTCATTGACTCTGAGATGACAGCTGGGGAACCTGCATGGGACTGAGCTAGGCCCTCTGAATGTGGATGAAAATTGAATGACGTAGGCAGTTTGTGAGGCCTCTGGCAGTGGGACCAGAATTTATTTCTGGTGCATGAACTGGATATGCCAGACTGCTTTGACTCACCCTGGGAGTTCTTCCCTCTCTGAGGAATGGGTGTTGGGGATGTGGGAGAGGAAGCTGAGGGAGAACTGGGAAGGAGGAAGAGCAGTGGTGAGTATGTTTAAAAAAAAAAACACTTTTAAATTAAAAAAATATAGTTTAAAAAAAGAAAAAGAAAATTGCCTGAAATAGAAATCAAGGAAGCAATTCATTTTCAATAGCTACCAAGAAATTAAAACACCTAACAATGAATTTAGTCAAAGAGATGAAAGACCTCTAAAACTAATATTTTAAAACCCTGGTGAAAAAAATTAGAAAATAAGTAACTCTTTGAATTAGAAAAATCAATAGTAAAAAAAAATAAAAAAATAGAAAAATCAATAGTTAAAATAGTCCCATAATTCAAGTAACTGACAGATTCAATAAAAATCTTATCAAAACACTAATAGAAATATTAATTCATTGAACTATATAAAACAACTCTAAAGTTTCCATGAAAGCACAAAAAGTTTCAATAAGCAAAGCCATTTTGATTAACAACAACAAAGAATAAAGGCATTGTGTGATCTGTGGTACTTTGAGTAAGAATGACCCCATTGACTCATGTATCTGAATGTGGTTCCCTGTAGATGGACCACTGACCACTTAGCCTTAGCCGAGGTGGGGGGGTTTGGATATTGGGAGGTGTGGCCTTGTTGCAGGAGGGCAATAGACTTTCATAGCGGAGGTTTCCCATCACAGGTTTGCTTCAAAGTTTCAAAAGCCTATGTCATCCCCAGAATCTCTCTCTCTCTCTCTCTCTCTCTCTCTCTCTCTCTCTCTCTCTCTCTCTCTCTCTCTTTCCCTCCCTCCCTCCCTTTCTTCCTCCCTCCCTCCTTATGGATAAGATGTGAGCTCTCAGCTACTACTCCAGAGCCCTGCCTGCCTGCCTGCCTGCCTGCCATGCTCCCTGTCATGGCCTAATCCTCTGAAATGATAAGCAAGACTCCAATTAAAAACTTTCTTTCATAGGTTGTCTTGGTCATGGTGTTTCTTCATAGTAACAGAAAAGAAAGTAAGACTTTATCTGGCTTCAAAATATGCTATTAAAGCTACATTAATAAAGTAGTATGACACTGGCATACAAGAAAAAGACACACAAGTCAAATGGGGCAGAGTAGAAGAAATTCTATACATAAACCACACACCTGTAGCTGAGTTATTCTTTACAAACGTGCTAGGACACACATTGGAGAAAGGCTAATTCAGTATCACTGGGGAACAGAAGGTCAACAAGCAGAAGAATGTGGCTGGACATCTCTCCCCAGCTACAAAGGTCAACTCAAAACGTAAGCCTAAAACTATTGGAAGAAAACAGATAAGATACTTCTAAACATCACACTAGACATGTATGTACTGAACAAAATCAGAAAGATTAAAAACAGGCATGATTGGGCTGGAGAGATGTCCCAGCGGTTAAGAGCACTGACTGTTCTTCCAGAGGACCTGAGTTCGATTCCCAGCATCCACATGGCAGCTAACAACTGTCTGTAATTCCAAGATCTGACACCCTTACACAGTTATACATTCAGGCAAAACACCAATTCATGTAAAATAAAAATAAATATTAAAAAATAGGCATGATTTCATGAAACTAAAAATCTTCTGCACATTGAAAGAAAACACTGAAGAGAGTACAGAAAAGCTGTAGGATAGGAACAAGTATTTGCAGTACACACATCTAGCAATGGTTGATACCCAGAATATATAGTAGGAACTTCAACACTTCCATGGCAAATAAATAATTCAATTAAAAATAGGCAATGGGGTCAATGGGGTGGAAGAATTAGGAGCTGAGGTGAGTGGAAAGCATTATATACATAAACATATACAAATATGGATTTACATGAAGAAATGAGCAATGTTGCCAGTCACCAGAGAAACCCATACCAAAATCATTAAGCCATTATCTCACCCAAGCAAGAATGGTTAATAAGAAAAAGACTAAATACAGAAAGTTCCAGGGAATAGATGGAATGTGGAAACCTGGCTCAAGTCTGGAAATCAGTTCACTCTCATTTGCCATGATCCAGTGAAGACGTTTCTTTCATTTGCTTGAGAGGTTTTTGTTTTGTTTTACTTTGCTTGTATAGATCAAACAAAAATGCAGTAGGCTTATTATCTGTTTCATGCCTAGAAGCACCATGACTGACTAGCCAACACCAAAGGTCCATGAGTCACGCCATCATAAAATTCACTTTGCCTTGCTGACCATTATGTCCTAAGTCATTGTGGATATTGCTTGCCTATGCTGTCCAATACACTAACTTCGATAACCTTTCTTTGCTGATTCAGTGATGCCACCCGGCCCTGCTAGTTTGGGGTCCAATTAAACGAACCCATTGCATTTAATTCATCCAACTGAGCAGCAGCAGCTCTAACCCTAAGATCTGACACAAGGAAAAAGGGCCACAAGTAAACTTTTCAAATGTGCTAGTGCCCTCTCACCACTTGGCATCTTAAGAATATTGAAGGGCAGGTCTCCTGGGCCTTCCCATTGTGGAAGATTAGGTTTTACACAGTGTACCCACTCTAGCATTGCAATTTCCCAGAGCCTTAAAATCTCCTCATCAACACTAAGCCAAAGAATATCAGTCACCTCCAACTCCTTTTCAGTAGGCCATCTTTGGACAAATGTTTCAGGCAACCACTCAAACTTTTGAGACCTTTTAAAAAAAATGTGCAAGCTTCCATATTAAACATAGAATCTCCTCTAAGTGAGCTTATATCAAAAAACTCAGCCTAATCCAGTTTTATGTTCCTTCCACCATGATTTCACATCACAGATACTCTCCAGATTTCTACTTGAATAAATTGGCAAACGCATTATCTCTTTAGTAGTGTAGCACATCTTCTCATGGACTCCACTTTCTGCTTCCTCTCTAGGAGCCTGCTTGGCTTTAGTCTAGTTATATGTATAGAGGCAACTATTGGTTGACCAGGGTGAGGGTCAGTATGGTCTCAGCTGGCATTTCTGTCAGAGAAAGTCACTACTGGTTAAGCAGACAATGAAAGATTAATTTCCTCAGTCAAAGAAAAAGCAATATTTCAGGGGGTGAGAGTGAGTACATCTTCTGCTGAGGATAGAAAGACTACTTCCTCAGGTGAAATAAACCCTTGAGAATCTGAGGGTTCAAAGTTCTCAACCTCAATAGAGTCCTTCCACACATCCCCATCTGAAGTTACAGGAGCCCATCTTTTACCAATTAATGTCCTTACTTTAACCAATGACACCCTTTTGAGGCTGGGACTTGAATTTTCACTGTAATTCAGCCAACCTTATAATGAGGGCCTCCATCTGATTTTCTGAAACTTGAGCTCTGTGGCTGCTGGAGAAGGTAATTCTCTTCCAGGGCATGCTTAGAAAGCTTTAGACTTCATGCACACTTTATGGTCATTTTTAGCAGAGTTCATTGTTGTCCTTCACTGTATTCTGAGATGCTATAAGTTGATTGATTTCATCATGAGCTTATTCTTTTCCCTTGTCAATTTATCCAGAGATGCTAGGACCAACCAAATAGCATCACTGATTTTCTTATTTTTCCACAAATTGTCAAAATTTTATACAGTCAGCAAATCTCACCTCTCAAAATTGGTCAACCAGAATAACCAAATGTATTTGTCTCTTTCAATTTGTAAAATAGCTCACGCAATGGACTTTCAACACTCTCTGAGATTCTAGAAGAGGTTTTAATAACTCTAGGTATTGGAAATTGAAAAGCCTATTCTAGATACTTCAAAAATTCATCTGTATACTTCTGTGTTTTAGAACTACTTCTGGTACCAAAATCTGTATTAGTCAGGTTCTCCAGAGGAATAGGACTTTAAAAATCAATATATAGAGAAAAGAGATTTGTTATAATGGCTTGCAGACTGTGGTTCAGCTAGTCCAACAATGGCTGCCTATGGATGGAAAGTCTGAGAGTCCAATAGTTGTTCAGTCCGCAAGGCTGGATGTCTCAGCTGGTCTTCAGTATACACCAGAATCCTGAAGAAGTGGGGTCTAATACAAGTGAAGAAATAGATTTACCAGAAAGAAAGAACAAACAGACAAAGCAAGCTTCCTTCTTCCATGTCCTTTATGTAGGCTACCAAAAAGAAACTGTGGCCTGCATTAACCAATGATCTTCCCACCTCAAAAGATTCCAATTAAAAGTGGGTCTTTCCCCTTCAAATTATTTAATTTAAAAAAAAAATCTCTCACCAATGTACCCAGCCGCTTGTTTTAGTTAATTCCAGATGTAGTCAAGTTGGCAACCAAGAACGGCCATCACAATGATCCAGCAAGTCCATTCCCAAGTCCAAATCCAAAAGAAATGAGGGGCTGGAGAGATGGCTCAGCGGTTAAGAGCACCGTCTGCTCTTCCAGAGGACCCGGGTTCGATTCCCAGCACCCACATGGCAGCTAACAACTGTCTGTAGTTCCAGTTCCAGGCAAACACCAAGGCAAATAAATAAATAAATAAAGTTTCAAAAGAAATGAAATCAGAATATGGAAGAGACACCTGAGCTCACAGCAGTCACACTGGAGTGCCACCAGCTGATAAAGAAGAGTAGCCACAATCACCTGGGCAGGATAGACCAGTCAATCCAGATGCAATGTGAAGGCATGGATTTACTGTTACAAAACTATTTCAGGAAAAGAGCATTTAACGCCTGAGGGCAGGGCGGACTCAGTTCTGAGTCTGGAAAGAATCTCAGAATTGACCTGACAGCCATAGATTCAAAAGTTAGGTTCGAGTCAAAAGTTCAGCTAGCAGATTCCAGGGGTTAGGTTCACACAGGAAGGGTAGCCAATGGCTGCTGTACCCCATACCCCTTTGCCCAATCCTGGAATGGCAAGATATGTAACACCCCACTTACATATGCTTTTCTTTTTTTGAAAAAAAAAAAACTCCTCAGCTGCACCAGAACAGCTGAGGTTTCGACCCGGGTTCCTTTGAACTTGTCCATAACAATAAACTGACCCTCATGTGTTTGCATCGAATCCAGCTTCCTGGGGGTCTTTGATACGGGTACAGCAGCAGAAAGACAAGTACTGAATGATCTCATTACATAAACTCTGAAGGCTAAGTCGGGAGCCGAGGGTACCAGTTACAGTCAGAGAGAGGCAAGAAGGTATGGGTACTACCACACAGAAGAGACACCACAGATAGCAGCCATTTACTGGCATCTCATAATCACTATAAGAAATAATAAATACTGGGGGAAAAAGTGTGTTGAACTGATCTAAACAGTACCTGGTATGTTGATATGTACAACTTTCATGTGTTCATGTATTAGTTTAAAATGATAAAGCCTAAACTATAGGAAAGTTGTCAGTTACTCGAATTCGCCTTTTTGGCTCTGAGGTATTACTTAGAGCAAACTTTTCAGCATTAACTTTCCACATAGCTGAGTCTTTAAACACAGACAAGATTTTCATCCATCATCAGATGGAACAAGGTATGTTGAAATGCTTAGGGAAGGAGACTCCAAAGTGAGGCAGATCTACCAGAACCTTCCTTCCTGCCCTTTCGTTCTGCTTAATTAAGACAAATCATAAAGAAATGCTTGTTGTTTCTAAGAAACGAGGTAAAGTGAAGAAAAGACTCTAAAACATGCAAGCTTTTATAATAAAAATCAAAACCATTATTGAGAACATAGAAAGAAGAGATTAAAAAAAAAATCTAACCATTGAAAGTCACTGGTCATCTTAGTTCATGTCAATAAACAGGAATAAATTGATGAGAAAACTGTCAAAAGCACACATTCTGGGCCAGTGTGTTCATCATGGCAACATCCATTCCTCTACAATCCAATCGTACACACCCACAGGAGCACTGGTGACCTTAAAGCAACCAGGGATATGTAGCCGGAACCCCTCCTTTAGCCCTCCCACACCTATGCTCTTCAGCCTTTTCCCCAAGACATCAGGTAGTTAGAGCAGAATTGTATACAGCTGTTTGGTAAGGGTGGCTGGATACTGGGTGTGGGAGGGGGTCCCATGATCCTCTCTGCCACTCCTTCTGTGAGGGAAGGTCAAGGATCACCAGACTAAGCTGGGATGATCATTTCTGAGCAGGCCCAAGAGATCCTGAAGTTAGTGGTGATTGGGCTTGAAGGACAGTCTTGTATAGCCAGGACCAGACAGAAAAAGCACAGCCGAACAATTTTGTGCCTGTTTCTGTCTGTCAGAGTCGGCCTGTGGGCTCTCACATCCAGGGTGAAGGGGTACCACATGGGCAGGTGGCAAAGCTTTGATAGCTTTCTGATCATTTGAAAAGAAATATTCACACAATGTTTTATAAATTTGAGGAAACATTGGAATTACATTCAACCCACACCCACAATGATAGTGGTGCTAACAACAGCATCAGGAATCAAGGAGTAAACTACAACACTTCAGGAGAAACAAGGACCAAGTCTGGAAGACACTAGAGTAACCTGGTTTTGTTTTAAAGTCTTAAGTATGTTTTAAAAAACTGGTTTGCTCTGTAAAGAAGTCAACCGTTTATGCAGGTGAAATGATTCAGAGGTAGGGCCTGGTGCTCAAACCTGATAACCCAAATTCAATCCCCAGAATCCACTGTTGAGAGAACCAACACCTGAAACACATGCAAAGTTTTTAAGAGTCCAATCCTTTAACTTCATGAAAATCTCTTCACGCATCATCCCAAGAGTTTTCTCATTATACTCCTTTAAAGGCACAGTAACCACAATAAAACAGAAGCTGTGGGTGTGGCTCAATTTGTACCATGCACAAGGCCCAGCATGACTTTATCCCCCCACCACCACCACCAAACACTTCTCTACAACCCAGCACCTGAGTGGTAGAGGCTGGAGAAGGGTTAGTAGTCAAGGTCATCCGCAGATGCTCAAGTTCAAAACCAGCCTGGAAAACATGAGTCTCAATTTTTTTTCTTTTTTCTTATTGAATTATTATTAACATAGATTAGTTGTACAAAATAATTGGGAATATTATGTGTTATATGATAAGACTTTTCCTGGAGAGATGCAACACATGTTTACTCATTCCAGATAGAGAGCCCACAGCAAAGTCCAACTTGTGAACCTATTTGTTTTATTGGGGTTACTTACAGGAATATAGGTGAAGGGTTACTTACAGGAGCAGAAATGACTCAAGACATCTGCATCACCAAAGCCCATCCAGCACAGATGACGGATGGACGGCTGGACCTGGGGCACACTGCACAGCCTGCAGGCAGGCCAGCAGGCTAGAGCCATCCTTTCTAAAGACTAAGTTGATCTAAACCCCTTCAAAGCACTCAGCTGGTTTCTGTTCAGTCTGGGCAGCTGGTCTGGCCTCACTTTTCTTTGCAGCTTGCCTTGTCTGAATGAGATTCTCAGCAGTCTTCACTGTTTACATTTAAGAGAAAATGGTCTGGGGTATCTGGTCAGTTCCAGGGACTTTCTGGATCTCTTCTGAGTTGTTGGCCTTCTGGCTTTTGGAGCTTCTGTAGGATGGAATGTTTCTATCTTGGAGGACAGAGTTATGAAACATTATATTATTTTATTCATGTATATAATGTAGTTAGATTTTTTTATAATTTTGTGTACAGGTGCCCATGGAGGCCAGGGTAAGATTCCTTGGAGTTGGAGTTAATGCTAGTTGTGAACTGACAAACATGGATGCTAGGAACCAAACTTGGGTCCCCTGGAAAAGCATAAAGCCTCTTAGCTCCTGAGCCATCTCTCCAGCCCTCAATCATATTTAGAAGCCCCTTTCAAGGGTGTAGAACATCCCTAGCCACTCTATCACAGTAGCCTAGGAATGGGGAATGCTGATCTCTGTTCTATCTGCCGCTGCCTGGAGCTGTGGCCATTGACCAGCACAAGGTCCTATTGCACCACATACTACTAACCTGGGCAAATGTCCAAGTTCTAAATGTAGAATTATTTCTGATGGAGGCAAATTGTCTTCACCATCAAAAAACTGAACCTTCCCCAAGCATGACACTGTAACTTGGGATGACACACACGTGTTCACAATGTTCTTCTCCAGTTAGTATGGTTCTTTTTATAACAGTCCATTTCAAGTAAAATTGCAGGAAAGTTCAAGGGAACAATAGTCTTCCCTGTGATAGAAACTCTGAATAAAGGTCAAATGCATTTGGAACAGGACTGGAAGACACTCTGGAATGTGACACAGCTCTCTTTCTTGCTGTGTAAAATGCTGTGCTTTTCCCCATGAAGAAATTTCCATGCTGACATTGTTTTACCATTTATACAAATAGACACTTGATATATAGTCATTTTAATTTGTGTAGCTTTTCCAATGTTAATAACAAGATTTTAGAACTGAGTGTAACATCTGTGCTTTGATTTTGTGAACAGTAAGATGCTTAAAAAATGAAAATAACAAGCCCAAACTGTTCTTCTCCAATATTTACCCCATTTTCATGCTACAAACGTAAAAGCCACAGCAGTCTGCCCAGCTCTGAGGATACCCTGTCAGAGGGCCACCATTTTCTATACCAGCATTTAAGTGTATGTGATAGGATAATTATTATGACTGATTTGCAAATGGGGAAACTGAGGCATGGAAACACAGCAGGGATCAGAGCAAAGGCTCTCTGCAAATAAGAAAGAATTTCCAAACTTTCAAATACTCAAGTATTCCAAACTCAGTTCAGATTTCTTTCCAACTGTTCTCCACTCTTAATAAATGTATGCTTCCACTTACAAAAAGGAACAGCCAACTATTTGGTTCATCTTAAAGCTGGTCTATTTTTTTCTGTTTACTTAGGTATTTTTAACCATTCTCTATTGCTGGAGAACCCATGAGAGATGACTTTCAAAAGCAACATTATAACCAGACTCTGATTTCAGGGGCTCACTTCATGGGTAAAACAACAATATTGAAACTGGGGTCTAGTTTTACACCTCTTTGCTTGTTTTTTTTTTTGCTCAGTGAAGACCCCTTAACTGTCAATTCTGATGTTGTAACAGGCTAGTGAGCTTTATTGAATGACAAAAAAATAACTAACGAGGATCTACTCTAAGCCAGGATTCTTAGAGTATTAGTCTATTGATCTTCAGCTTTAAATAAATGAAACAACAGAGCAGAACTGTTATCTTTCACAGAGGCAGCACACTGGCATTTTAAAACGGCATTATTTTTTAAACCAACATGCAGACTACATGAACTGTGTCATTCTGTGTATGTGAAAGCATTCAGTGGAAAGACTCCCTGCAAAACCCTGGTCATCAGAACTCTTAAAAATCAGAAATTGATAGTTTCTTGGCCATTGCCTAAATTCCAAGTAGTTATAGATGTGGGTATGAGAGGCATTTTAGTCTCATTGACAGTAAACTGACAGTTTCACAATCCTGAAAAGACAAAAAAAAATTAACCTTATATACTCTACACCCTCCTGTTTTCCCTTAAATATCTAAATATTGAAAATTTACACAGAGAAGTTTTTAAATGCAGTCCTTGAGAGTCTTAGGAGGACTGTTGACCTCTGAAGGAAGGGCTGTGGGTTCAAGCCCACACAGTCCCTGTGCTCTTCATCAAGCTCCTGCTATTTTGTGTTTCTAGAACATAGCCTTACTCTTTCACCTAAAAAAGCAGGCATTTTCCCCTCAGGCTGTCTACAGGCCTTTGTTGGCCCACATAGGTTTTAAATATCAAGACGTATATCCAAATAAGTTAAACCCACAGAAAATCCAGTTCCATTAGAAAATTCAGACACTTTTGCGATGGTCTGTATCCATTCAGGAGTAATCCAACTGAGACTAGTGTATATGATGATAACAGTGCTGGTGTTAACTGCCCTTTGCCCATCGGATGATCCTGACATGAACTTCAGCTTTATAGGATTAACAAAGTTGTCAGTAGAGCCTGCCAGGTATTCTGTACCTGAACTGTTTCACAACGAATGTTTGACAATGTAATAGTTTGTAAGATGTAAGATATCCCAGATATATTCCAGGCTATCATTGCCTGTTTAGCATAGCTAAGACTTCCTCATGTCTCACAAGCCAGGGATTCTCTGTCTGGTGGCTGCCTAAGTGTGCTTCCGTGTGCCAGGATGGCTTTCTCCTCTTTCTTTGGTCTCCTGACACTGTCCAACTTTGATGGATATTTCTCTTTCACTAGATTTTCCTAAAGCAACAGCAGAGGAACCTTCAGGCATCCCTGGTCCCTGCCAACCTACTCCCAATCTCTAACTTGTCCTCAGCAAGGGGCTTCATTCAATGTCTATTAAACCCAAATAACAACATATGTTCCCTGCCTGATTTCTTCAAGCATTTAGGATTTCTGACCTCCTTTAATAAAGCACTTTTTATTTTATCTTATTAACGTGTATATTGGCTAGATTTATGTCAACTTGATGCCATTTAGGGTCATTTTGGAAGACAGAACTTAAACTGAGAAAATTATCTCAGCAGACTGGCCTGTGGGTACATTGTCTTGATTGATAATTGATTGGGGGGTGGAGCGGGGAAGCACCTTGTGAGTGGTGTCACCTCTGGACAGATGGCTCTGGGTGCTACAAAGAAGCAGGCTGAGCAGGACATGGACGGCATGTCAATAAGCAACACTCTTCCATGGCCTTCTACATCAGTTCCTGTCTCCAGGTTCCTGCTTTGAATTCTTGCCCTGACTTACCCAGAAGTGTAAGATAAAAATAAACCCTTTCCTCCCCAGACTGCTTTTGGTGGTGGTATTTTATCACAGCAATAAAAACACTAAGGGAACATGTATTGTGTACTAACTTGTTTATGAGAGAGAGAGAGAGAGAGAGAGAGAGAGAGAGAGAGAGAGAGCGAGCACAAGACAGGGTCCCACTGTATAGCCCTGTCTGGCATGGAACATACTATGTATGCCAGAATAGTCTGGAGCTCCAAGAAATCGGCTTGCCTCTGCCTGCTGAGTTCTGCAATTAAATTAAAGTCCTGAACTCAGACACACTAAGTACAGAACATTGTATACTTGGCCCCAGAGAACCTCAGCGGAGGGAACAGGAACTGAAATGTATAGGGTGATAATTCCAGGAGCTCAGAACTGAGCCCCCTATCATGGATAAAGTAGGGCTGTCCAGCAACATTCCACAAGTGTGATCCCATATGTAATTCTAAGTTCTACAATAGTCATGTTTGTAGTGTAAATCCTAATTAGTTTTAATAATAAAAACCCAGAGTCAGATATCAGAGTAAAGCTGGAAGATTAAGAAACACAGGAGCAAACACAGCCACCTCTTACCTCTATGACTTCTCAGACTAAAAGGGGTGAGCTCCTGTCTCCTCCCACCTTATATTCCTGTCTCAACCCCAGCCACAGCACCTTCTGACTCCACCTTTCTAGTGCTAGGATTAAATATGTGTGCCTCCCAAGTACTGAGATCAAAGGCATGAGATCCTAAGTGCTGAGAATGAAGGTGTGAGCCTCCACAGTTTGGCTCTATTTCTCTGTAGGCTGATTCAATCTAATGTAGCCCAGGGTGGCCTTGAACTCCTGATCTTCCTGTTTCCTCCCTCCAAGAGCTTGAATTTTCTGACCTCTATGGTTAACCAGTGAATAGCTCTGCCCTCTGATCTCCAGGCAAGCTTTGTTAGAGCACAAACAAACTATCACCGTACATGTTGAAAGGGGTTTTAATTTAAATGAACCAAACAATGTAAACTAGATACAACGATATAACCAAATTTGTCCCTTTACTCAAAAATCAATATTAAAAACCACTAGCAAGATTTTTATAATATGTAACCCTTTAAATCAATTTGTAACTCACACTGACAGCACGCCCCAACCAGTCTACTTGACTGGTGGCCAGAGGGAAGTAGAGATCTAAAGGGTCCTGAAAGTCTCAGAGGTAATCGAAGTTAAATAAAGCTTGAAGTCTTGGTAATAAATAAATCATCTGTGGGCCCATGGAGCCAGGCTGCTTAGAAAGTCATAGACATATCTTGATGGTGCCCGACCTTCTCTGATCCGAGAAGCTAAGCGAGGCTAGGCTCGGTTAGTATTAGAGTGGAGAAGAAGAAGGAGGAGGAGGAGGAGGAGGAGAAGAAGAAGAAACCACTTACAGTAGGAGGAGCAAAATAAAGTGACAGACACATATATAGGATGGAACAAGAGACAGGTGGAAGTGAGAGAGGCGGAAAGCAGTGCTTGAAGACACTTATCTAGGATGCCGGGAAATCTTATTCTCTGGGTCGTGGGGAGCCACTGAAAATTTCAATCAAGAAAGTGATTTATCAGATCTATGCTTAAAACGGATAGTTTACAAGGCTGTAATGAAAATGAAATTAGCCAGGTCTGAATTCATGCAAACAGAGTTAGAATACAAAGACAGAGTCTCTAGAAAGCGGGTGGCAGCTCTGCACAAAGAATTACTTTTGTAAATTGTCAGTATTGCCCAGGGCACTGTGTGATTGCTGGGAGGCTGAAAATCCGACTATGGGGATGTAGACACAGATGCCAGATAACTACTGTCAGGAGTCAGGCAGAGGAGCGGAGCTCTTTTGTCCCCGAAATGCACAGATAGCACCCCTTGCTCTGTTCCCTTTGAGCAAGCTGTAACATCTCAGCTTCCACTCCCATTCAGCAGCATATTGGAATGCAAGGGAGAGAGACAGGGCTATTATTACCAAGATAACCTTGAGCCTGTTCTAATTTATTTTTTAAAAGAAAATAAATCACTCTCAACCTCTGTTGCTTTATTATTAGGGGATGGTTAGAAGAAGGCTTTTATTCCCCTAGCAGTCAGTATAAGAATTTGTTCTAGTAAAAAAAAATTGCTTTTGCTGTGAAAATGCTTTAGTACTCTAGCTCGGGGGTAGGTGAATGCTTTGGGGCTGGAGTGTCATAGGAGGCCAGGATTCAAGGGACAGGACAGAGCCAGGCAGGCAGCAGCAGGAGAAGGAACTGCACAATTCCTCAGGTGACTAAACTCATGTTCTGGTTCCACACCAGGGAAGGCTCTGGATTCTGCAGCCATGTTGTCAACAGAGAAAAGTCCTGCATAAAACAGGGCAACAGGAAACACCAAAAGACCAACCCTGGCCATGCAGAGAAGACACAGGGAGCCCTGAGGAAGACACCAAGTCAGACAGACTCACAGTCCCCTTAGCAGCAGCACGGAGTACTATGCTGTTCATAGTAGAGTTCACAGATACTGGGGCACCCAGGGACATGACCATGGCTAAGAGCAGTCACAGAGGACAGCAACGCTGGACTTCTTACCAGCTACTGTTCTTGTTCTGTGACAAAAATATTTAACAAATGCAGCCTAAGGAAGGTCATGGCTTGAGAACATGGCAACAGGAAGACATGGTAGCCAGATGTGAGGTACCTGGTTACACATAGGAAACAGACGGTGGAAAGATGATGCTGCTGCTCTGGGAAAAGCTCTGAAGGGGCCTCCCCATACACAGACCCAGAGGCGCGTCTCCTAGGTGGTTCTATATCCAGTTGAGTTGACTGTGAAGAGGAACCATCACAAGGTTGAGTTGGCAGACACTTCCTACCTTGTCAGGTTCTCCCGTTCCAGACTTGTCAGAATAGCTTTCAAGTGATTATCCTCTGAATGTTCTGAACCTGTCAGTTTGTTTAACCAGAAGCTCTCTAAATGAAAGCTGTTGAGCTGCTGAATCAACAAGTCCTTGGGGGCTGAAGGAGGTAATGCCACATTCCTATGGTGCTTTTCGCTGGATAGGATATAATTGATACCGTGCCATATTTAAATAACTATAGCTTATTAGATGGCTGTCATTGTTGCTCACATGCATACGTGGGTGTGGGTTGAGGACAATCTTGGCCGCTATTCTCTCAATGATCTGGAGTTTACAGAATTGGCTAGACTGGCTGACTTTAGATCGGGCAACTTGGACTTGCTCATGGAAGATTCTCTATCCCTGACAGCGAACACACAAGCCTGCAGTCTGGTTGCATGGCACAGAATAATCAGAGCCTGCCATTCGTCCAAGTCTCCAGGTTTTATAATTAACGTTTATTTTAACAATCTAACAAAAAAAGTCTAATAGTCTGAGTGGAAGAGAGAGCCCAATGGGTGAAGGGTTAGCCTTGTAAGGAAGATGAATTGTGTTTCCCAAAAGCTCTCTACAGCTGAGTCCTGAAGATCAGCTGCCATGCTGCTCCTCTGCAAGTTACCTTTCATCCTGTGCCACTTCTCAAACAGCCCTGGGGACAGTTCATTACCATTGCAACATGCCATTTAAAGACTCTGACAAATGCAGGGGTCTGGAGCTTCCTGTGATGCTAAACATAAATATTACTGTGGTTGGTATACAATGTAGTAGCATGAATGAGACTTAGAGTCAATTATCGGGGGAAGGCTGAAATAACAGAAAGAGGAAGCACTATAGTTAATTTTTATTTAGCTGTCTTGTAAGTTTTTTAGCCTCACTCCTGGTTGTTTTGGTTAGTTGCTTCTGTGTCTGTTTGGTTTTTATGAGCCTTTATATATTTTATTTTAATTAGATTAGGAATGAAGGTGTGTAGCCTTGAATTTGTAGAAACAGAAGACTGTCTCTGGAATTATGGGATTAAAGGTGTTGGTCACCACTCCCGGCTTTCCCTGTGCTGGGATCAAAGGTGTGTGTGTGACTGACTTAGCTGTCTATTTTTGTATTCAAAGTTTAAGAATTTTTTTGAGTTGTTTGTCTAGAATTTGACTATGTGCTCTCTCCCCAATATTTAGGTTTTATTGAATATGTAATATATATCCGCAATACAACCTCAGGTTGGTGCTATGACATAGCTATGGAATCAGTTCAGGAAAGCATCCATATGTCACCTTCCATGCTCTGGACAGTTTTGAGAAAAATTAGCCCATGTTAGCCGACACACACACACCCAAGGGACTTGTTCTGTAAATAATGCTCCCTCTTCTCTCTCTCCTTCCCTTCCTTCCTCTCCTCTCCCCTCTCTCTTTCTTCTCTCCTCTTAAAGAGCTTAGCAATACACATTTCCCTGCACACTGCAAATGGCTATGGGCACACACGTGAGCAAACCTCAGACTAAATGTGGACGGTTTGCACCAGCCAGCCTGTGGTAACCTTGAGACAACCCTATCACACCGTGACAGTGTAACACTTAAGCATTTAGAGAATACTGATCTGAGCACGAACTGATCTCATTCATCCTCTTGGTTGAGCATATTTTATCAAATATTCAGCAGAAAATCACCCCACAACAACTGACCACAGGAAATAGACAATATAGAAGGAAGCGGGGGGGGGGGGGAGGCGACAACATCAGAGAAAGAGAGAAAGAAGGAAATTGGAAGGTGTCTCAGTTACACACTCCAGCCCTGGCGTTAAAGGAACTTCCAAATACAAACAACAACTATTTTTGACTGTGACCATTTTTTCCGAGCTCCAGGTTCAAGAAAAACTCCACAGGAAACCAACTGCAGGGACAGTCAGATGGCACAGGCCCCACACACCTGCAGGTCCAGCATCCTGTAGACCTTCCCCTTTCCAGGCTCCTCTGACGACAGCCTGACCTGCCACACATTATTCTACATTGCAGTCAGCCCCTTACTGGGCTAAGTCCCTCATTATATTTTGAGCTTTTTGGTAAATTAATAACAAAGAATTAAGTTGAAATTTCATCAAATTGCAAATCTCAGAATTTGAAGTAATGGCATATCCAACTTCTGAATACTCTCTATAACTCATCTCTAGCTGAGACTGTTTACAAATTAACCGTCAATCTTTTAAAATACAGGGACCACTTGGCAGTTTCAACACTCAGGAGGCAGAGGCCTGGGAATGGCAAACTCAAGGTCAACCCAGGCTACACAGTAAATTCTAGACCACCGTAGACTATATAGTAAGACCCTGTCCCATTGAAACCGTAAAAGAGATTGGAAGAGAAGGGGAAGGAGGGGAGGGATGGATGGAGAGAAAGAGACAGGTAAGAAGGAGAGGAAAGGTGTGGCAGAGAGAGAGATGGGAGTAGAAGAAGTGGACAGACAGCTTCTGTTAGGACATGACTTGACGCTCCGACGTGCTTCACCTCTGTTCACATACATTGACCACATGGATTCCCACTCCATCCCCCAGAAAGTCTTTACAGGTGCAAAGTCCTTTTGTTATAAAGAAGGACCACTGAAAGCTTGACTCAGTGCAGGATGAGGCTGTGAGGAGGCGGGTAAGAATAACCCCAGAAGAGGGATGCTGGGCGTGGTCCAGAGACAAAGGCATGTGGATTTCTGTGAGTTTTAACCATCCTTGTCTGTTTATTGAATTCTAGGCCAGCCTGGGATACAAAGAGATACAACAGCACGAAAAATTTGCAGTGTTGACTTTTTTGTTAAGATTTATCTTTTTTCTCTGTGTGTGTGACTTGTGCACATGGATGCAGGTGCCTATGTGGTCCAAAAGCGGGTGCTCAAGCATCCAGATACAGGGTTACTGATGGTTGGGAGCTGCCTGGTGTGGGTCCTCTGCTAGAGCAGTGCACACTTCTTACTGTTGGGCCATCTCTCCAGGCCCAGTGATGATATTTTTAAGTGTTCAGCTAGCATTGCTGATTACATTCCTTATTATTACATGAATTTCAACACTATCTATTTTCTTCACTTTTTCATCTTCTTAGAGAAGAATTATGTCCTGTCAAACAGGGGCCTCTGGCAGCATTGTTCTCCCACTTTCCCTGTGAATAGCATATGTGTTTTCTTTAACAGTTTATAAAATTTTGGTGTTGTTTGAGACAGGGTCTCATTATGTCGTCCTGCCTGGGCTGGAACTTGCTATGTAGATAGAGCTGATTTTGGACTTGAAGCAATTTTCTTGCCTCTGTCTTTCAAGTGCTGGAATTACAAAGTGCCACCACACCCAGCTTGTACACCTGTAATTATTAGCATAAACATTTGTCCCTTTGTCCCCACTTAACTACACTTAAGTTTTCCTGGGTCACTCATGTTGGAATATGTTCACATCTGCTTCCTGTTTAGGGATGAGTAATATATTATTGTATTCACAGATCAAATGTTGTCAACCCATTCTTCTATTGATAATCAAGCTATTGTTCGTATTGCTGCTGTGAGCACCTCAGAGTTCTCACCTACAAGCTTTTCAGTTAGTTATATAACTACAGGTGTGCACAGGGTTACACAGGAACTGTGTTTGAGTCTTGAGGAATTGCCATTTTTCCACGGTGACTGCAACACTTCCCATTCTGGCTAGTCCTGCGTGAGTGTGCTGACATTTTTAAATTAGAGCTAAGATTGGAAACAACCAAAGTATCTAATAGCAACTGTTTCCATGGTTTGTAGAGCATCCCCAGTGAAAAAGACAAAGCAAACATAAAAATACATAAACACAGAACAGTGAAGCCTTTTATTTATTTACCAATTCCTGTGATTAAGAAGAGCTGAATGTGTTACTTGAGAAAGCAAGGTGTGGAAGAGTAGATGTGCAATGTTGTCATTTACATAAAGGAGAAGAAGCTGCTTTTATATAGGGGTTGGGGAGATGGCTCAGTCAGTAAAGTACCTGCCCTGCAAACACAAGAACCTGAGTTCAGATCCCAGCACCCACATGAGAGCCAATGATGGTGGAGTGTACTTGTAACTCGTAACTCCCGTTCGGGAAGAGAAGACAAGAGATTCTTGAAGCTCATTGACCAGCCAGCCTAGCAGAACCCGAGCTCCTGATCCAGTGAGAAACTGTCTCCAAAACAGAATGGAGAGTGATTGAGGATACATGATGTTGACCTCTGGCCTCGAGACAGGCGTGTGTGTGTGTGTGTGTGTGTGTGTGTGTGTGTGTGTGTGTGCGTGTGTGTACACTTCAAAGTACATACACTACATACAACACACACATCCCACAAGGTTAAAGATATATTAATACATATAAATGTACTTGGAAACAAATAAACCCATCACAAGCATTCAGTTATTATTTCTCTAATAGCTCCCAGTACTTTGAGGAAAAGACAAAGGGTTTTATAATTTCAAGAATATAACCTATTTGATGATTAAAATAAATGAACTGGATTTCTGAGTGACATACATCTGAGACCTTCTCCACCAGGGGGTGTGACGGCAGGGTGGTCATATCCCACCTTCAGAGATACAGAGAATGTCACCTCTCTACCTCAGGTACCTCCTGAAAAGCCATCTCCTCTTTTACTCATCTGCACATATTCAAACACAAGGGACCTCTCTTTCCCTCCCCACAGTGAGGCATGGCTTCAAAAAGTCCAAATTCCACTCCAAGCCTTCAGCCATCACATTCCCCCAAAGTGATGATGTGAGCTAAAAGCATCAATCAAACGCTTTAAAAATAAATAACCTCTTCTAGTGCTGTAAAATCCCATGTAAATGGAAGCCCAGGAAACATAAAAGTCAACCCTCCTCGGTCCCCTAACACATCTTGCTGGCTGCGTGTATTAGTGGCCCTGGCCCTGCGGCACTCAGATCGGGAACTGAGGATAATACTTTCTTTTTTATCTTTGGACAAATACAAAAAAAAGCCACAACAATGTCAAGGAACAAATGCCAAATGCTTGCCTTTCCATTATCTACCTAGACCAATGAGTTCCCCAAATACAAATTTTAAATGACTGTTTCCCTCAGTTCTACCAAGTCCTGAGGGAAAGTCAGACTCCTGCAGAGTCCTGAGCAATGTGCACTTTTGGTCAGTTTCTGTGCTAGTTTTCCTGAGAATCCACGGTTATTCATCACAACATTCAAGAGAAGGCAAAACGTTATCATTATTTGTAAGCACCATTTGAATAAAAACATTGCTTAGGGATACACACTGGTGAGTCACAGACTGCAGAGATAATTCCGAGCTTCTCTGCCCGATGTAACCCAGCCACATCTGGTCCCTTATCAAGATTGTAACTCTTTAGAGGGACAGTGAGCACTAGCTTACACCAGCTCATAAATGTCGGAGTCCAAGCCCCCAGCTCCTCTGCCAGAGCACTCAGAAGCGGGGAGAAAGCAACCGCATAGATGCCAATGTGAAGAACCTGTGCTGTCAGCACCCAAAGCAAGGTCCTGGGTGTTTATCTTTAATGAAATTAATTTGATGGAGATGTTAATGCAAATTGTTTTAAATCTATATATTTAAATTCTTTTTTGATGTGATGGCTCCAGTTTTTCAAGATGAGTGAAGAGGGGGATGATGAAGGAAATGGAGGTAATGGAGTGAGTTCTAAAGTAAGATGTACAATGAGGATTTACAGTGGGTACCAGTGTATCAAATTCTTTATACTCCGCTACTATTCAG
Organism: Sigmodon hispidus; assembly: GCA_004025045.1. NCBI lineage: Eukaryota > Metazoa > Chordata > Mammalia > Rodentia > Cricetidae > Sigmodon > Sigmodon hispidus. Next base: position 425,722 of record PVIH01000060.1, read on the forward strand.
CGGAACTTGCCTGTACAGCCAGAATAGTGCCCAGCAGCAGAAAATACTCCCCTTTCTCCCTAGCATCTCCCCGGTACTCACAACCCGGTCTCCCTGCAGTCTGAGGACTTTAATAAAATCCCGTTAGCCACGCCACATCAGAGAGTGACCGGCAATGGGCTCTGTGTTGTAATTCTGCCCAGTTCTCTTGTTTCCCATCCCATAATTTTAACCCTGAATTGCTCATGTAATAAAACCTGTTTTTAAATATAAATATAATTTAAATCATAATTTTCAATTGGTCACTAAATTCAATGTAAATGAACATGAGCTGTCATTTATAATTGATTTGATTTGACTCCCCTACAGCAAAGTTTGAAATTAAATCCCATGAATTACAATATTTCCTTTAAATTAAGCCAAGTGCTATAATAGGTTTTTTTTCTTTTTTCTCGGAAAAATAATGGTAGCATCAAAAGTGTTGGTACCATAAAGCACTGATAAGGAAGTGGGAGAAAGCATGTTCTGTCTGTGGTGTTGTGGGTGGCTTTGCTCTTCCATTAGAGAACCCTCTTATCGCATCACACTGAGTTGGTGGCTGGAACTCACTTTCACAACCCTGATGTCTGATGAGAAAAGTCTCTAAGCATTTTGAAACAATCAATATTTAACTAAGTTCTTAAGCATAAACAATATAGATTACTGGTGCTTGCTCTAAAGGAAATGACAAATAAACCGGAGCCTTGTTTTGATTTCAGATTTGCTAAAAATAACATATTCACAATAAGGTGATAGGCCATCCTTTTGGGGGGGTGAGCTAAATGTAAAATTGTAAAAGAGGAGCATGATGAACATGTGCCAGCAAAGCAGAATCATTTTAAATTTGCATAACGAAGTGCCCTTTCCTCACCGGAGGCAAACAACTTCAGAAATAACTCCACAGTTTATTCATTCTCTAGTTAGAGCATAAATACATGTTCTGACTCCAAAAGAACAGAGACACGGCCAATCACATGCTAAATTACTTACAATATGCATATATATCAAAGACAAGTGCACATTTGAGATACAAAAGAAAGATAAACTCAAGGATCAAACCCCAGCAGTCGTCAGTGGAGTTGGAAGATCTGTGTCTTAGCATTTTAAAGGTAGCTGTTGGGGTTTTTTACTTCTTGGTTTCTTTGGTTTTTTTTTTTTTCTTTCTTGCTATTATTATTTATTTCTGGCCAGAGAAATAGTACTTGATCACTTTAGTATCTCTGGGGGAAGGAGGAGGACACAGGGGACTGGGACTTTTACATGAAACAATCTTGTCCACAGAGAATACTAGCATGTTTAATTTCTCCTAGTAAAATATCCGAAGCGCTTATATCAGAAGAGTACCAGGTACCATGAGATACACATTACATTTTACATGGGCATACGAGACAGATGCACGTGATATGTTTACATCTACACTATATGTTTGATCCAGGTGAAAAAATCCACCTTAAACACACAAAGCCTCAGTGACTACTTTAGCCCACCTAGAAACTGGTATGAAGATTGCTACCTTAAATGGAATATGTCTTTATAAACCAGCCTGTCACATTTTAATTTTTTAAATCATCAAAATTATTCCTATCATTTAAAAAATCCTAATTTCTAATATGACTTGATGTTTTACGTATAAAGTTTAATAATTTAGTATTGGCAGCCACAGACATTTTCCTATTTCCTGTCAGAAGGGTAAGTTTGAACCCCTGCTTAAACAGTCCTCGGTAAACACTGCATTAAACATACTCTTTATACTAATTCTTAGGCAAATAGCACAGTAAGACTTATTGAGACTTTGCCTCCCTTCAGTGGAGCCTGTTACTTGAAAAATTTGCTTATTAAAAGAAGGGAAACCTTGCAAGGTGGAAAATTTTTAAGCTTTATTTCGAACATTCAATTATTGCCCCAACCAGTTTTTTTAAGTGGTACAAACTACTAATTTACAAATATGGAGCCTTCTCAGTGGCACGCTTCCAAAAACCACCAGGTGTCTGATTGTATTCAAAATCACAACCCGGGGTACACTTAACAGTAAATACACAAAGAAATAGCCAACTGAGTTCCCATGTTGTTTCAAGCCTATCTGCCATCAATTATTTTCACAACCGAACATAAATTTCCCCTACAAATGGGACAGGTTCTATGTGCCGGTAAGACAGGCAACAGGCAACGGGTCCCTCAGAGTCATCTCAGCCCTCTCCGTAACGTCAGGACCTGGAATGCAAAGGCAAAGTTACGGGGTAGAGATTTCAGTTCTTATTATTTTCCAATTTTTGTGTGTAAGCAGCAGACCCTAAGAGGATCAGCCGTATCCTATGTCATCAGCATTTTCTGAGTGCCATGTTTAAGCACTTCTCTGAAGACGCCGAGAGTGTGTATGAAGATGAAAGGCTTATGAATATCAATAAACCCGAGTCCAACTGCAAACCTTATCATTTTCTAAAATGCATTTTGTTAGAAACAGCTCAAGGATACTGGAATTTTGCTTTCTGGGTTCATATTCTTACGGAACAAATACCAAAATATGCATCAAAGACTTTACCATGCGATAGGCTAAAGAAGAGAAAAAGCAATAACTAGCCCCAATTCAAAATAACAAAAGGTCACTTTGTGCTGCAGCCTAACTGGATGGCTTCAACCTTTAAAACAAAAATCGTCGCTACTAACCTTGGTCTCTGACTAATAAGAGAGCTATGAAAGTCAGCTTGGCGGACCAACAGGCAAGCCTAAACTTCCAAGACTGAGGTCTGACTGCCCTTGAGGGTTCACCTTTATCTCCCCTGAAAAATGCCAATATAAAAATTCTAAAATACCTTCATAAGCCCCAAGGAAAGCCTGTGGACAGAGAGATGGTGTGATAGACTCCTTCCTTCCTTCCTCAGCCGCTTCTCCTCTCTGTGCGGCTGAAAGCAAATGCATGGAGAGTCAGCCGCATATTTAATTAGAAGCAAGCGGCTTCACTATCAGTGTGGGGATCTACCTCTCCAATCTCCTGAGTCAATCTTTCCCATCTCTGATTTTCTTTTATATTTATGCTAGAATATTTAATTGTAGACAAAAGGTTACTCTGGCTGTATTCACTGCACAGAGGCACAATAATCTGCTTTAAAAGGCTTGACATTTCAGGCTTTTCAAAAAGGCTGAAAAAATTATATCCCTGCTTTTGTTAATCAATGAAGTAGAACTCTCCTGAACAAAAGAATTAAATTGCTTGGTTGGTTTAATAAAACCAACAGAAATAGCTGCTTCCTCTGGGTCTTATTGTGTAGGCATGGCACACGCACCCAGCACTGTAATTCCATATGATTCAGGGCAAAACTCTAATTTCTGCACACAGTTGGGTTTTTAAATCCTATTCAGACCCTACCCATTCTGGCTGGTTCTCTAAGGCCGTATTTATCATTAAACTTGACTCTTTTTCTGAAGTGTTGCAACCATATAGCAATTTTATTCTTGTTTCTGTGCCTGTAACCCTCAAAAAAAAAAAAGTCCATTAAAAATGTATTAATCTAAATATCACCTTTTTGTTCTGTTTAGTCTGGAGCTGATGGCTTTACACATCTTTCCAGCTATTTCATTGTGGAAAAAAAAGACATGGAAGGAACAGAGAAGTGACAGGAGCTTACATGTGAACATATAAACTAATACCTCTAAAAAAGACACCCCCAGATCAAACCAGAAAATAACAATTTTGTTAAATTAATATTTGTGGCATAGGTTTGCAAGTCATAGTGGGTATATTTTTGCAAAAGATCCCGAAACTCCCAAGGAATATCCATTTCTTTATCTAGTCATTAGGCAAGTCATCATTTTACTGAGAAGACACAGCAAGACCATCCAGGGAGGTGACCCTTTCTCGAGTGCATTCAGATGAGTCCTTCTGTTCTGTTCATGTCAAACACACTGAGAAAGGGACATGTTCTCGCAAGGTTCTATGTGAAAGCAGCTGAGAGTTGAGATAGCTGATGACATGCTCTCACGTTGTAGCTTTTGAGGATGGGGAGGGAAGAACAGGAAAAGGAAGCATTGGTTGGACCACTTATTTCCATCCAACCTCAAGCTTTACACAGAGGTACAGAGAACATTTTCCAAGATAATAATAAAATAACAGCCAACAGATAGATTTATGCCAGACAAACTGCCTAATGCTGCTTCTGACTTCATAGTCCTGGGACTGGAGGTCATACAGATGTCATTCAATCCAGTGTCCTGTTGGCTTTGTCAACCCCCTTCCCATGGAGATAATGAGTGCCTAGTACAAACTAGCCATAGTAAGTGCTCAATAAATGGAAACCACTATTGTCTTTGCCACTCCCACCCCCACACCCCCACACCCCCACCCCCCTCTTGTCTAATCCACTTCACACTGGCAGGGCTGCTCAATAGCTGGCCCCAATCAGTAGAATGGCACTTGCTCAGCTAGAGGCGCTGGGTTCCTCCTCTAATAAACACACACTGCTGCAAACTTGGAGGAGAATTATCTATCTCAGACTTACAAAAACTACATCTCATCACACTTTTTCAGTCTCCATCACAACAGATGAAGGTTAGGCTATTTGTTAAGTTACATCAAAGCACCAGCTTTCATCACACGACATCGAGCCTTCCCCCATCTCTCTCCCTCTCCTCCTCCTCCTCTTCCCTCCCTTTGCCCTCACATCTCTCTTTCTTCCTTTCTCTTGTCTTTAAAGGAACCTAATCTGGCTATAGTGATGAATACCTAAATCTCACCTTGGGAGGCTGAGACAGAAGGCAGAGAGCCATGGACTGCCTCTGAGGATGGTGCAGCATCGGAGTGGTGAGCAGATGTTATATGGACCAACAGCAACCTATGGCTTAACTCTAAACCTCTCATCAAATGCACTTATCTCAAAGTGCCTGCCACCCAAAGGAGAACCAGTTGTTTGGTTCTAACTCGTCTAGGCACCTCAGGCAACTGCAGTTTTAAACCTGAGGCTGCTTTGAAAAACACACTGAAAATGGACATCATAACTCCAGCCTGTGAATGGGGTCTTTTCAGGGCTCCCAAATGTAGGTTCCAGTGACCAGCCTTTTGAACCTAGCTGTACACACAAAGGTTTTTCAGCCCTTGGTGTATACCAACCAACACTGTGACTACAGACATTCTGGTGGTCAGGGCTATGGTGGAACTGATAAAGGGGGAGAAAAGGGGAGCAGAGCCTCAAAACAAGCATTGTTGTTCAGCTGCTCCTATGATTGTTTTGCTCTTCTAAACGGGTTCTAAGTTTCAAATGAGTTTAGGATTCTGAAAGATTGATTTTGGCACGAGTCAGTGTAAACAATGCTCTTACAGTAAAGTGGGTTTTTAGAGGTGTCTGGAGAACAGCTTTCCATTTCCTCAAAATGTTAAGCACAAGGCTGCCCCACAAGTGGGAAAGTACCCTTCTATGTCATATGTAAGAGAAACAAAACCTAATCCATGCAAAACAAAACAAAGCAAACAAATGAACAAAAAAAAGGGCAGTTGTTCATAGCAACATTATTTTTTAAAGGCCCTAAACCCCATAGGTTTCTCAACTGGGGAACAGAAAAAATGCTTGTGGCATATCCACACAGAGGTATATTATGCAACAATAAACATAGGTTCTCACATGAGTTACAACATGGTGATTCTTAAAAACACTACAATACAAAGCAAGTAAGTCACTGATGGTCGTCAGTTTATATGACTTTATCCATCTGAAATGTCCATCTGATGCAAAGATACAGAGAGAAAGGAAATCAGTGGCTACCTAGGACTGGGGGAGATGGAGAGACTAAGTAAACAGAAGCTAACGGGTGTGTCTTAGTCATCATTCTATTGCATAGAGACACCATGATCAAGCAACTCTTAAAAAAAGGAAAGCATTTAACTGAGGGATGGCTTACAGCTTAGTGAGTGAGTGCATGATCATCATGGTGGGAAGCAGACAGGCATGGTGCTGGAGCAGAAGCTGGGAGCTTTGCATGTTGATCCATAGGTAACAGTCAGAGCCAGACACTGCTGTAAGCTTTCGAAACCTCAAAGCAACCCCAAATGCACCTCCAACATAGACACACCTACTAATCCTGCCAAACAGTTCATCACCTGGGAGCTAAGCATGCAAATATGAGGGTGTGTGGTGGGGAGGGGGTTTTCATTCATAGCATGCATGAATTCATTTAAGGTAAGGTGAAGACAATGTTTTAGTATAAGTTTGGCAATGGCTGAATTGATAGAAAATATTAAAGTGGGCTCCTAAAGGGAGCTAATGTATGACAGGTGGATTACATCTCAATAAACTTCCCCCTGTGTGTGTGTGTGTGTGTGTGTGTGTGTGTGTGTGTGTGAGAGAGAGAGAGAGAGAGAGAGAGAGAGAGAGAGAGAGAGCCTTGTTGACTTTTATCTTTGGAACTACTTTCAGGGCAGGGCCCTGGCTGTAAAGATACTCAGAGAGTTCAGCTCAGGTTACTGCTTTTCCTCTAGAATAAAACCTAAAGACTTGTGGCTAGTGGGAGAAAAGGCAAGTCCTGTCCTCAGAAAAAGATCCACCACCTCTAGGGCAAGGTGGAAGAAACGTGGGAAGAAATGATGGTGAAAAATGTGCTGGAAAACACGGACAAAGCAGTCAGCATCTGTCTTCCCCAAACCCTTCCCATGATGTCCTGGGACATGTGAGGCCCCCTGCTCTCACAACTGGAACACCTGGATTACATCCATCTGTCAATTCAGCCTGGAAGGAACCATTGAAATTCTAGTACTTACATATACTTTTTCTAAAATTTATTTTTTTTAATCATGCATTTGCATGCCTGATGGGAGTTTGTGCATGTAATTATAGAGCCCAGAAGGCCAGAAAAGAGTTTCAGATCCCCTGGGGCTGGAGTTATAGGCAGTAGTAAAGCCAATTGGCATGGGTACTGGGAATCAAACTCAGGTCCTCTGCAAAAGCTGTATATGTTCTTAACCACTGAACTATCACTCCAACCCCCAACTGCTATATTTGTACCAGCTTTGGGGGGGGGTGTATGTGTGTGGACATGCATGTAGAGCCCACAGGTCAGTCTCACAGGTCATTTATCAGGTACTATGCTCCAGCCTTATTTTTAAGAGTCTCTGACTGGGTCCTGGAGCTTATCAATTAAGCTAAGCTGATTGGTCAGTGAGCCCCATGAATCTGTTCTCTCTACCTCCCCACTGCTAGGATTAAAGGCACGTCACCATGCATCACTTTTTACAAAGGTTCTTGTTGTAAAAGATTTTTGGCCCCATTTGGGCCAGAGGTTTTTTCACCTTGCCTGTGGAAGTTTTTATCCCCCAAAGAAATGAATCAGACGCTTATATTAATTTCATAGTTTGGCCTATGTTTCAAGCATATTATTAGCTAGCTCTTTTATCTTAATTGTACCCATTTCTAGTAATCTACCTGCCACATGTCCCTGCCTGTGGCTCACCTGGATTCTTTACATGGTTCTTCTTGGGGGGGGTCAGATGGAGACTGACTAACTCCACCCTCCTTCTACCTGTCTCTACTCTGATTTCCTGCCTATTGCTACAGTGCTCGCCACAGACCAAAACAGTTACTTTATTTACAGCATACAGAGAACATTTCCAGCACAGAGACAGAACTCAGGCCCTCAGGCTTAGGTGGCAAGCACTTTACCAAATGGGCCAGCTACCTACCCCTGGGAGGGCAGGCGTTTGACAGTCCCAAGTATTTCTTCTTCTTAAGCTGAACCATGAACAAAACATTTTGGTGACTAGTTTCTTTAAAAATAACAACAACAACAAAAAGCTTTTTTAAAGTTTTTTCCCATATTTATTCATTTATTGATGGATGGATTGATTGATTTAGAATGAGGACTGTGAGGACCTCAGCATATGTGTGGAAGTCATGTCAGCAAGCCACATGGCCAGTAGAAGTCAATGCCACACTAAGTTTTATGACTAAAAATTTTAATTGGGTCCTTTTATATCTTCAGTTTCTTTCTTGATTGTCCTTGTATTTCCATCTAAAACCTTGAAAAACAATTATTTCTGGTCCTGTCTCTATTGGTTGACTTCTTTCCTCCTGGGGCTCCTTTTCATCTGACTTTTTTCTATATCTGGTGACAATGTGAGACATCATGGCTTACCATATTAAAACGGTTTTGTCACATGCTGGGTTTTGTTGTCTAACTTTAAAGAGGACTGGGTTCATTCCGAGGCTCAGTGAAGCCTCCCAGGGATGAGCTTTCCTGAGGACCATTCCAGGAGGCCCTTCTCCCAGACCTGAGGCACTCTGAGGACCCTCTATATGGATGACTGTGTGAGGACTTCTGTGCATGTGATGGGAACGAGGCCCAGTCTTGGAGGACTGGACAGGATGGAGCTGCTTCTTTCTGCTTCTGCTTCTCCCTAGCCGACCCCCACCCCAGCTCTGCTCTACCACCTCCACACAGTCCTCTTAGCCTAACCCTTCCCTAATACTCCCTCCCACAATCTCTAGGCTTGTCCTAGCTCTGATTTGTCTCTTCAACACAAGGAAGCCGCCAGCCTGCCTTTGAGTTTCCTCCGACACTGGCACTTGTCCAGGAAGAACTGTCGACCACCAAAGCCACCCTTAACTAGTTTCTGTCTGTCAAGGACCATGGTCTTATACTAACTTTTAAGATAATTTTCAGGGCTGGAGAGATGGTTTAGAGATGTTTAAGAACCCTGGCTGCTCTCCCAGAGAACCTGGATTCAACTCCAAGCACCAAGTGGAAACTCATCATCCTCTGTAACTCCAGTCCCTGTGGCATTGTATACATGTGGTACAAAGACATGCACGCAGGCAAAGCACCCATTCACCTAAGATAAAAATAAATAAGTGAACATCATTTTAAAAGTTTCTAATTCTTCAATTTTTGTTAGATTCTCTGAAAATAGTTGCTTGATTTACCAATTATGTACAATGTTAAGAAGGTTCTCACAGCAATTAATTTTATGGAAGGAAGTTAACCCACTTTATTAATATTATTTAATGACAATTTATGATTATGACGTCCATCTCATTCAGCAAAGCTTTGGAGAGGAAACTGTCTCAGGTAGTGAGGGAATGGGGAAAAGACAGACACAGACACATACACCAACAAAATGCAGGGGTCAGGTGAACTGGACTCTCAGGGGACAAACCACAGCACCCCAGAAGCTCTTTGAGTTTATCACATAGAACAGCAGAAAGAGGCAGTGCTATTGGCTTCGAGAAGGCAGAGTTTATCATGGAGGCAGCTTTAGTTATCTGAGTAAAAGCAGTTCCTGCAGGAGAGCAGTCTTTTGGCCACACACATCCAAGAGGAGAGAAAGCTATGGTGGAGATTTTCCTCACACACCATCTACATCCACAGAAGGACCAGAGGAAGACTTTGTAATTTCTCTCTGAGTCTTACCCTAGGGAGAAGGTCTTGCTCTTGCTCCACGCATATGAGGCTCTGGTGTCTTTGACATAGCTGATGTCAACACACATTCATTCATTTGGGAAGTGCACAGTGAAACCCTGAGGTACACACGCATGCCTGTGGTGGGATGAGTCTTAATATGTTGCATATGTTCAGGTACACATGTACATATGCATATGCAGAAGCCAAAGGCCACTGTATTTTTGAAACAGGGTCTCTCAGTGGTGCCTATATAATTCAGCTGGGCAGGCTGGCCAGTAAGCTTCAGGAATCCCTAACCCTGCCTTGCCATGGTCAGGATCACAGGCTCCGCCATACCCAGATTTTTTCTCTCTCTCTTTCTTTTTTCTCTCCTTCTTTCCTCCCTTTTTTTCTTTCTTTGGTTTTAGATATGGTTTCCAAGCTGTCCTGGAACTCACTATATAGATTATGTTGGCCTTGAACTCATAGAGATACAACACCTCTGTCTCCTGAGTACTGGCATTAAGGCCATGAGCCACTAAGCCTGGTTGAATAGGTTTTAGAAATTAAATAGGTCTTTGTGCTTACATGGCAAATTCTATACTACTGTCTGAGCCATCTCCCCTGCCCCTTGACACATTTTTAATGACAGACAGACCTCTCAGCCTTGTGAGTAGCATCCATCTGGAGAAAATACCATCTTGGCTTTGAAGCTAGAAAACACACTGACGCCAGTGGCACCAGGTCCAAAGCATTCAGAATTCCTTCTGAGGCACCGAGTGGCAACCTTGGTGACCCACTCCTACCCAAGTCCCCCTATGCTACTTACACATTATCTGGACTCTGGTGTCTCCAGTTCCCACACTCCCTTCTCTCAACAGTATTGGAAGTGCTGCATTTTTTACCTACTCTAATAGTTATTGAGTAGTAATGTCCTCAGGAATTAAAACCTTTCTTCTTGAAAGTAAGCTTGTTAAAACATAGGATGATAAAGGGGAGGTGAAATTAGAGGATGTCCTAAGGCAGCAGTTCTCTGTGGGGAGGGTGAAAACATATTTTTGATGGCCCTTGTAACTGAGACACTGCAGAAGCAAAATCAAGAGTTATGAAGTAGTAAGGAAAGAGGATAGTTGAGAATTACTATCCTAAGAGGAAGTAAAAGTTTTCATCCTGCAGGGAATGAGGAAGTAAAGAATTCAATAGCTTCAGAAAAGTCTTAAAAATGACCAGATTCACCATGCCCCTCCATCTCCATGCTTACATAAGCAGTGGGGACCATTGAGAGACACTTGCTTCCTGGAAGAAGCCAAGAGCAGCCAAGGTGCTGACTCAGCAACAGACTCACCCAGGAAGGATGCTCTCCAACACATCCAAGGGCCTGTAGATTGGGCAGGTTTTCACCTTTCAAGGGCTATTGCTATTGCTGGCATGTGCTTTGGAGATACAGCTGTCGTTGAGTAGTTTCTGCTTCTGTAATCCCTCAGCCACATTCCTTTAAGAAACCCCAGTAAAGCTCATTGCTATGAGTTAGATGTTGGTGGTATCTATACTTTAATCTGACATTGACTCATCTGGGATGAGCAGACATTTGTTCCCTCCAGGAAGAGTGACACACAATATAAATGGTTCCTGAACATGGACCAATAGTGATGAGTTACAAGAGTGACTGCTCAGTCCTGGTTATGGGTAGCAACTCATAAAACCAAGGTCTTTGTTAATAATACCCATCCACTTAGGATATCATCCATTCCAGTCTTCCTCAGTTCCCAACGAGGATCTTGAAATAGCTTTTTCCTGTCTGGGATGAGATAGTGCCTGCTTTCTATGTTAGTCATTGCATGGTTCCTACAAGTGGGTGCTAAGATCCTCTACCAAAGTTGAGTTTTCCACACAGAAGGAAAGTGTGGGTGGGGAGTCCATGGGGAAATCCCAGTGAGGTCGTCTTCTTCTGTGTGGTATAGGGTGGAATGTTTGCTTGATGAGTAGGGTTCAGTGTGTGAGTATAGAGATGTCTGCGTCTAGAGACAAGATGGCTGCTCACAGTGGCCACTGCTGTGTACAGTGAGCACGTGGCTCAAGGGCAAGATGAGTCAAAGGCTCAGTGGGGATTTGCTTAATGAGAGGGTGAAAAGAAGATGACGTCATGCTGTTTCTTAGAGCTGGAAGGATACAAGAAAAAGTAGCCGTTAATCTGTACTAAAGAGCCCTTCCTGGATCATAAAACTTAGAACCCATGACAAGAATTTGATCGTAAAGAGAGAGGAAAAATAAGATGATAATAATAATAAAAGGTAAACATTAAAAATAAGTATTTCATGTTCAGTCCTCAGTGTCAAAGAAGAGTTCACATAAGAATTGATAAAGAAAGCCAGGCACAGTGGGGACACATGCCTTTAATTCCAGCATTTGGGAGACAGAGGCAAGCAGATTTCTGCAAGTTTGAGGCTAGCCTGGTCTACGGAACAGTGAAGGCAACACAGAGAGAGATCCTTGTAATGACTGAATCTCAGTCACACAGAGAGACCACCGGAGACAGAGATGTCCGAAATGCAACATCAAGGTTTATTGTCAGGGCAATACAAGCCGGACAGGGAGCTAGTTCCGCGCACCTGTGTGGATGAGGTGCAAGGAAGAGCTGAGTACCTCAAGTTACACAAGCTTTTTATAGGCAAAGACCACGAGGCACAGTTACTTGGGGTCAAGGCTGCAGGTGTGCTCTGGATGAACTCATGTTTAGGGACTTTTTACAGCTTAACATTCCTGGACCCCACCTGGCTGGTGTAGCTGGCAGGTTTTTACTGCCTGAGGGTTGGATCATCCAGGTGTTCTTAGCACTTAGCTCATTCTCTCCTAGAACTGGGCAAGCTCCTGCCGAGAACGTGAAACTCAATTCTATTTTATCTCTATGGCTAATAGAATACAAAATGGGATCTCTTGAGCTAAGTTTATTCTCTTCAACCCTGTCTCAAAAAAGAGAAAAAGAAAGAAAAAAAGGGAGGGAGGGAGAGAGGGAAGGAAGAGAAAAAGAAAAAGAAAGTTGACCAAGAGATGACTTTATGGAGGACCTCAGGACCAGGAAGTAGCTTTAGTGGCTTTTATGAGTTCCATGATAGGGTACAATCTTTGTGAACTGAGGTGCGTTGTTGCAGGACCAGAATCACTTTTGTCAACATGTAAACAAGCTCTGTAAGGTGCTGAAGCAAGTAAAAGAAAAAAGTTCAACATGTTGCCTAGAGACAAATATGGGCAGATCTACCCCAAGCCAGAATCCCTAGGAAATAAGGCTATAAAAGATCAAATTTGGTGGGTCTTTGAGAGAAACTTGGAGGCTTCCTAAGAGATCGCCACAGTGGTAAAAAGCAAAAACGTGGGAAAGTGGCAGGTGATTCCTACTTTACCTCCCCACAGAGCAGTGCTTCTGAACCTTCCTGACACTTTGACCCTTTAACACAGTTCCTCATTGTTGTGCTGACCCCCAACCATAGGATTATTTTGTTGTTACTTCATAACTGTAATTTTGCTACTGTTATGAATTGTAATGTAAGTATCTATGTTTCTAATTGTCTTAGGAGATCCATGTGAAAGGATCCAAACTCACAGGTCAAGAACCACTGTCATAGGCTTCACCCAGGTCTACAGAGTAAGCTTCGGGACAGCCAAGGCTACACAGGGAAACCCTGTCTCAAAAACAAACAAAAGAAAAAAGAAAATGGGTTTCATTTAGTTCATTTTTTGGTGGTGTTTGTTTGTGGGTGTGTTTGCTTCTTTGCTTATTTTAGACAGGATCTGCTTTACAAAGGCTGGCCCCAAACTCCCAGCCATCTTCCTTGCTAACACTCCAAATGCACCACCACCAAAAGCTGACTCAAGTTTTACAAGTTGATAATCTATCACATAGCCACATCTGGTTAGCCATGTGCTTAATTGTTACACAAATCCTAACTGATATTGTAATAACAATCTGGAGCCAGATATTAGGACAAATGCTAAAAGATCAGAGAGACAGAGGAGCAAGTCACAGTCACTTCTCACCTCACCAACTCCTCAGCCGAAAAGGGAAGATCCTGTCTCCAGGAATCCTGAGACTGAATAGGGGAAGCAAAGGGCTGGAACTCTTGTTTCCTCCTGCCTTATATACCTTTCTCTGCCCAGCCATATCACTTCCTATTTCCTTCTTCCCAGAGCTGGGATTAAAGGCATGTGTGTTTCCCAAGTACTGGGAGTAGCGCCATAGGATCCCAAGTGCTGGGAGTAAAGGTGAATGCCACCACTGCCTGGCTCTGTTTCTTTCCTGTACTGGATTTAATCTTATGTAGCCCAGTGTAGCCTTGAATTCACAGAGATCAAGATGGATCTCTGCCTCTGCCTCTTGAATGCTAGAATTAAAGGTGTGTTTCACCACAGTCTGACCTCTATGGATAACTCTGTGACTGGCTCTGTTCTCTGATCTTTAGGCAAACTTTCTTAGATTATTCGAAATATATCATCACAGTTGAATACACCACAATGATGGGAACAGGAACTAGTGAGATCCTATGACAAAACAGGAAGCCAGAGGAATCCAGAAGCCAAGCTGACCCTTTTGATAGCAACACACTCTTGGGGAAATGAATTCAAGCCTTTCAGAACTGCATTAGTCCCTCCAGAGGGTGGTGTCTTTGAGGATTTAATTATCTTCTACTGACTTCCACTTCTTAAGGGACCCACTACTTCTCAGCATTACCACACTTTGGGGACACAAACCATATCAAGACCATAGGAAGCCTGAGGTATGTGGCTTGCAGGACTGTTTGCTGTCCTGTGAGCTGCTTTGTACTATGCTGCTCTTTGTTGCTCAAAGCCTTACCCTTTGGTATTAGCCTAGCTCTCTATTTGTGCTTTGTTTCCTGTGTTTGGAGATCACATCTGAAGTATCACTGCCCATACAAAGGTCAAGGAGCTTTCCCCCAGTGTTTCCTACTAGCGTTTTTGCTTATCAGGGCCTTGCCTCTGTTTTTAATCACTTTTGAACTCAGTTTCTTCTAGTATTCTTTGTAGAACTGACTCAGTAGTCATATGTTTCTCTTAATCTGATTTTAACCATGGAAAGTTTTTATTCTGAATTTTAATGAACTTTTTGCTGGGTATAATAGTCTGGATTAATGCTGTGGTCTTTCAGAACTTGCAATACATTTTTCCAAATCCTTCTGACATTTTTTTGTTGTTGTTGTTGGCTAATAGGGTGTTATTCTAGTTAAAAGAGACTTGATCATTCTCTCAAGCAGCTTTCAATACCCCTTCTTTAGTCTGTGTTTTTAATGCACTAACTAAAATATATCATGAAGAATTTCTTTTCTTGTTCTGTCTATTTGATGTTCTGTAGGCTTCCTGTACATGGATGAGCATCTTCCTCTAGGTCTGGAAAAGTTTCTCCTATGATTTTACTGACGACATTTGTATGTCTTCCTCATGCATTCTTCTCCTTCTATGTCCATAGTTAGGTTAGGTCTTCATGATGTCCCCAATGTATTCATGTTCCATTCTTTTGTTTGTTTTCTCATTGGCATGTACTGAGAGACCCAGTTTCTCTCTTTTGTCTTCCATCCCTGACTCCCTGCTTTGACATGATCCAGGAAGTTGGTAAGGCTTTCTACTGTAGTTTTTACTTGGTTTGTTTAGTTTTACAGTTGGGTTTCCTTCAGCAATATAAACTATTTTTTATGTCTTGGGATTGGCTTATTTCATTAGGGTTTTTTGTCTTTGTCATTTTTTTTAGCTGTTTTGTTGTTATTTTTCTGTATTAATAAATATTCCCTTTAATTCTTTTTATGGAAATTATTGCACATCATTTTAATTTGGGCCATTACTATGTGATTTACCTTTTTTAGAGGAGACATGTTATTTTGGTTTTCCTGTTGTTTTTATATTCATACTGGGATTTATGCATCTGGAGTTCCCTGGTTCAGCTTTTTTTTCTTTTTTGCTTATGCTACCTTTCTTCTTTCAGCAAAAGTTTTGACAACGTTCAGGAAGGAGCACTGGTGGCAGAGCTGAGATCTCTACTTCCTATGTTTCTCTGGTATTTAGGGCTAAGCCTATATTCCATGTTTTCTGCTCGTCACTTACAGTCTGGTACCTTCAGCAGCTTGGTCAAATATCATGGAATACTTTTCTCCTGACACCGTGGACTGGTCCACAGACCATGAATTAACTGGAGTGTTTCTTTTTAGGTAGCTGGCAGGGCTCTGGTTAGTCCCAAAAAGAGGAAGTTAGGTTAGGAGTACTCTGACTTTTGGCAAATAGCTAGCTGGGCTTTGGAGTAACTTACATGGAGGGAGCTGGAAATGGGGTGAAAGCAGCCTACATGGAAGTGTGTGTGTGTGTGTGTGTGTGTGTGTGTGTGCATGTTTATGTGTCTCTGTGTGTGTCTGTGTGCGTGCACATCTGTATGTGTATGTGTGTATGTGTGTGTATATGTGTGTATGTATGTGTATGTGTATATATGTGTGTGTATGTGTGTGCGTGCGCATGCACAATTTCCCCAGGAAGCACACTTAGGAGGGCTGAAATCTTTTTACTTGTGTGTGGAGGGGTGTGCATGTGTGCATGTGTATGTGTTTATGAGTTGTGTGTATGCAGGTGCCTACTGATGCCAGAAGAGGGCATCACCCCCCATCAAGAGCTGTTGCTTTTGGTCATGGTTAGCACTGACCTCCCTGGACAATTGGCACCACAATGACCAGTTTACAGCAGCTCCAGGTTTGTGGGGGAGCCACAAAATAGTAGGTGGACTATTACTCAACTTGACTGAAGGAATAAAACTTAATTCTCTGGGACCAGTGAGGAAGGCTAAAAACTCTTTGGAGCTGGTGAAAAAGGGAAACGTGCGCACACACCGCCAACATGTCAGGGTCTCACCTAGAGTGCTGATGAGTGGCAAGCCTTCAGCAAGTAAAAAAAACTGAGGATGAGATGCAGAATACACAAACTACTGGACAATAGACACATGAGGATTTTTTCTGAGGCCCAAAGCTTAGTCCTTCATTTTATCATTCTTACTGTTGCTTGTTCTACACTATTTAATTTCTGTTCTGTTTTTCTACTGCTGTTTTCCTTCTGTCTTTCTTGATGTCTTCCTTCGTGATTTCCTTTTACATCTTTTCTAGTGTTTTCCTTCTTTCATGTCTTTCCCAGTGAAATCTTTCAAGCAATATAAAATTTACAATGTGGTTACATTCTATTTTTCAAGGGAATAATTACAATGAATACAAGTAAAATGCAGCATGTTTCCCCAAATCACTTACATGATTACACATTTTACATATTATTGGTGAAAAACAGTTGTCCCAAGAACCCACATACATTCATAGCCAAGCAACTTTCTATAGATTAAGAGTGTAAGCAAGCAAGTATTTTACTTAGCCAGTAGTTTTGCTGCATCTTGCAGTTACAAAGAAAAGACCAATCATTTGTTATTCAATATCTTATAAAAAGTCTTAAAAGAATCACAATTTATAATAGGAAGCTAAGGGCAGAAATGGGTACAGGGAATCATAATCTTTGATAGGCAACTCATTCTAACAAGAAAGGCCAATCAGCTAATAGCTGGGCTGCTCTGTTCTTGTTCCCTGACCTTAATGAGTTCCTCATTCAACTATGTGCCTTTCTAGATGTTTATGTTAGAAATATTTTCCGGGGGCTGGAGAGATGGCTCAGCGGTTAAGAGCACCATCTGCTCTTCCAGAGGACCCGGGTTCAATTCCCAGCACCCACATGGCAGTTAACAACTGTCTGTAGTTCCAGTTCCAGGCAAACACCAAGGCAAATAAATAAATAAATAAAAGTGTTTTTTTTTTTAAAAAAAAAAAAAAAAAAATATTTTCCAAGATTTTCTACTTTAAAAAGTCATTTAAAAACATCTTAATCTAACTTTAAGCTGTTGCACGAATTCTAGTTGTATTAAAAGAAACTCAGAGCCAGATATCAGGGAAAGGCTGAAATATCAGAGAGAAGAAACACCACAGTCAAATCTCACCCAGCTATCTTCCAGCTTCCTCAGCCTCGCTCCTGGTCACTTCTAAGCCTGCCTTAAATACCTTCTTTGCCCAGCTGTATCCCATCCAGGTTAAGATTAAAGGCGTGAGCTACTCTATTTGGTAGTTAGCCTTGAACCCACAGAAACACAGAAAGCTCTCTCTCTCTCTCTCTCTCTCTCTCTCTCTCTCTCTCTCTCTCTCTCTCTCTCTCTCTCTCTCTGGAGTTATGGGATTAAAGGCAAAGGTCACGACTCCTGGCTTCCATGTTGGGATTGAAGGTGAGTGCCATTGAAGTCCAGGTGATTGGCCTTGTACTCACAGAGATTCTCTGGATCCCCGTGCTGGAAAAAGTGTGAGTTAGCACTGCTCCTGTTATCCCTAGAACTCCCGGAGATCCAGAATTATCTCTGCCTTGTTTGACTGTGGGTTGATCTCTTGATATTCCAGGTTCTATTAAATACATATCACCACATTAAGATTCACCCACCAGAGCTTTGCTTCCTGGTGGGCTGATCAGAAGTAAATGCTGCTGTTCCTCTGACATGGCCACGAGACCCAGTTGCTATGACCCTCTCTGACTCTACTGCTTGGTGCTTATGGTCTACAAACTATTCGTTGCCAACAGACCCCTCAGTACTCCAAGTGAGGTGCGAATTCAGTAAGCTACTTGGGGAGTGTTCCCAACACAACTCACTATGGTCTTACCTTCTCTCATAGAAATCCAGGGCCAGCATGGTATCTCATGGCACTGAGCTGCGTGACACTGGAGGAGGGGTGTGTTTCACTCATCCAATGGACCTGCACACTTGTTCACTTCCTTCCTTCCCCTCCCCTTCCCCTTCTCTCCTCTAAACTCCTTAGCTTTGACAAAGGAACTCTCATCTGCCTGTGACATTGGCAATCCTGTGGGGAATGAGAACTAAAAAAACTATTCTGCATTTTGCTGGCATCCTCCTGGGTTTTAATACAACTGCGATTCCATTTTCGTGCATCAAAATGTGCTAACTAAAAAATGTGTTTTACACAATTATCTTATTCAAAAAGATAGTTTAAGAATCTATAAGAACTTTGTGGCTGGAGTGTATCTCAGTGGGGGAGTATTTATCTAGCATGTGTGAAGCCTTAGTCTCAACCTCCAGTATTGTAAAGAATGAAAAGGAACAGGGGCAGAGGGAGTGGAAAAAGAGACATGGTAAGACTCATTTTAATGTCTCCTTTTACAAATGAGATTTGGAGGCATAAGAGCAGCTATTGCCCAACACATTATGGCAACATGAAGCTGCCAATCCAGCTCTAACCAGCATCCACTACCAAGCGTATGCAAACCTCTCCATCACAGCAATGCCATAACTCAGTTGCCTTTTGTTCCGAAATTGATTCCTGGGTGCTGCTCATCTCTCACTCTATAAGTACAAGGAAAAGCAGCATACAGTACTGGACCTACACAATCAGATCTGAGGACTGGAATTACTGTTACTGCTTGACCCCTGAGTCTGCTGCACTACACCAGCCCTTAAAATCATAGTCGTATGAGGATGAAGGCAGATCTGGATGAAGCTTAAATGTATTCAGGAGAAAAAGTCAAATTTGGGTTCATAACTCTTGGCAGCTTTTCTTTAAGAGAAAGCATACAGTGACAATGTAAATTAAAACTGTGTCCTCAGTAAGTGACAGGTACTGTGGATCAGGGGAACTAGAGACAGATTAGCAAGCAATCACAGCCTCTGTACACCAATCAGGGTTTTAAAGACATTTGGGATCCCATGGAATAGCCAAGGTACTAGAGTGAATAGTAATCCCAAACCATAAGAATAATTTCCTTATGCAGATGCAGATGAGCACGTCCTGCATGATTTATATGTAAATGTAAATTTCAAAACCAATTACAATTTCCAAATAGCAGATAGTAATTCAGGTAGAAGCACAATCAAAAGAGAGATCTATGTGGTTCACTCAAAGCTGTTTTTACAAAAAGGAGTAAAACCCTTCATCCTGTATGTTTCAGAGTACACTGCAGACTACATGTTTGTTCTGATCCTTCCCAAGTTCTAACCCAACCACAGTAGTCTGATTGCTTTCTGAATTTATTCCAAATGATTACAGAAAACCCAGAATCAACCCATTCCAAAGTAAGTACATCTCCAGAAATAGGCCAGGCCAAACGATGAAACATCACTTCCCTTGCCAGACATCTTAGGTCACCTCTATGAAACAGCACATCATTTTCCTGGAACTTCCTGATCAAATGTTCCAGTTATAACTAGAAAAATATGATGATCATGATTTGGCACAAAGGTGAACGGATGGGAGCCACAGACCTAGAGTCTGGCATTAAAGATTAGTCCTTGTTAGCATCGTGTGAGGGGTAGTTTCTTAGATGATATTTAACTTCTAATTTCACTTCTTTGCTAGTAAACCAAATAAGTGATCAGTTGGAAATGTTCAGTCACCATGCACACACATACCTGACCACCAGCTTCTGAGAGGTATTTCAGATTCAAACCATTACAGCAACTAAAAATATCACAGAATACATAAATTTCATTTTGCCTATCCAGCCAAGAGAACTGAAATCAAAGTGTCAGACTAGTTTCTGTGCATCCATGCCCACAGAAATGATATTTACAATACCTACATCACAGAAGCACACATGAGCAAACAAAAAGATAAGCAAAATATGATATGTTCATATACTGGACCTCCAGCTAAAGGTGGGGGGCCACTTAGGGACGCTGTGGCAAAAGACATGCCATGATAAAACGAAATGGGGAGTCGATAAGGAAATTTTATTTGGGAACAGCTACTTAAGCTACCTGAGCTTTTTAGTTTCACTGAGATCACACGCTTACATTTTCTCACAACCTAAAACCTTTATGCATAGAGAACACCTAGTCACTTTCATTCTGGTCAAATGGTCCTGACTCACCAACCAAATGCTCAAGGCAAAGCAGATACAGAAGTTCGTTTAATTAAAAAGTAGTAACACGGGCTAAAAGAGAGACAAGATAAACAATAAAATTAAAATAAAAAATACACGGCAGAAGTAGTGTTCTTTAGTGAACAAGTTCACATAGCCTAAAGACGACACCAAGAAAGGAGATGGAAAAATTAACTTGACAACACCAAGAAAGGAGATGGAAAAATTAACTTTCGGGCTGGAGAGATGGCTCAGTGGTTAGAACATTTGACCTGAGTTCAAGTCCCAGCAACCACATGGCAGCTAACAACTGTCTAGGACCCCGAAGTTGACACTCACACACACATACATTGGTAAAGCACCAATAAAATAAAGTTTTTTTTTTTTAAAAAAGAGAAAGAAAAATTAACTTTGTATATAACTTTTGATCTACTTATAGACCTATGTTCTAAGCTAGAAGGTATCTCTGCAAGCCATGAAGATTAATCTCTTGGCTTCTTGATATTAAGAACAGGGTAGCAAAAACATACACTGGGATGTGAGTTGTGGAGAGAAAACAAAAAGTATATTATGATAATATCCTCATTTGAAAAACAGCGATACTGTCACAGGGTAGACGGATAAATCTATATAAGCAAAGTTAGAGCGATATGTTTTAGCGGGAGAACTCGTTTCAGGGCCGCGCATTGGATTTCCAAATGGGAAGCTCAGGGCGGAGGGCACGGCGAGCCCCGCTCCCTTCAGACCTTTGAGTCAACCGCGGTTACTTGGCTCCTTTTGCAGTACCTTGTGCGACAGTTCCTAACGCGCTTTACGGCGCTCCTGCCGTGTTGCGCGGCGTGGCTGGACCCGGTGTCGGAGTTGGCTGGACCGCCGCGGTCAACCCTGGCGTACTGTGGCGGTGGGCTCGCGCTGGGATGATCTCGCGGTGCCCAGCCCCGGAACGGAGTCATGGTGAGTGGCCGGCGCGGGCGGCCAGGGCGGACGTGAAGACAGACCTTTGCTCTGGCTTCTTGCTGGCTCCAGCCGACACCGGGAGCTCTGCTGAATGCAAACGTTTGCGCCTCCTAGGAGGTCGGCCTGTTAAGCCTTCAACAAATCTTTTACAGTGGAAATAAATGCCTTTTGAGAATCTTGCAGGAAGCCTTTGCAAGCACTGTTTCCTAATCCAGCAGAATCTTATTTCTACCGGTCTTGTTTAATTTTTAATGAAGTTCATGTGGGTTAAAGTTCTCTTCGACGTCTTAAAAAAAAAAAACAACCTTGTTGTAGATAACCAGGTTGACTTACCCTTTTCTTGTTCATGAAAATCTGACACCCGACAGTAAATTGTGTATAAAAATTGCAGTGATTTTTAATTTTTTGAGACAGCCTCACTATGTAACCCTGGCTGTTCCAGAACTTAGAGACCCACCTGCCGATGCCTCTCAAATGCTGGGATTAAATGAAGTTAAAAGGTCACCATTGTGCACAATGTCAAACTGCAGTGTTTTAAAGACAAAATATTTTTTGCTTAAAGATAAAACCCCTTTTCTTCCAGCAGGCTCAGTGCCACACTCTATGTAAGTTCCACTTAGGAAACTGAGGTCGAAGGATCCAAAATTCATAGCCAGCCAGGACAATTTAGCAGAGCTCTACCTCAGAATAAAAGAGGAACTTTCACAAAGGCTGGAGATGTAGTACTAGTACAGCACCTTGCTCGTGACACTAGGTTCCATCCCTAGTCCTGCCAACGGGGGTGGGGGGAGGGAGAAGAGACCCACCTTTCACAGATATTAAGGTCGCAGGAGTTTGGATGCAGAATAGGTGTCGGTTTAGAGAAGTAAAGATTTACTCTTTTCCTCCCTTACCAGGCCAGTACAGTGGTAGCAGTTGGACTGACCATTGCTGCTGCAGGATTTGCAGGTTGGTCTATGGTTTGGGGGTGGAAGTATAGACTGGTTATGGATTAATCTGCTTATTCTATTGATTTTGGTTTTAGGCCGTTATGTTTTACAAGCCATGAAGCATGTGGAGCCTCAAGTAAAACAAGTTTTTCAAAGCCTACCAAAATCTGTAAGACTTAACTTTTTTGCTAAATGTACTGCCTGTATTTGAAACCTGCAGCTGCCCGTAGCCTGAATCCCACAGGTCCATGAAGTTCAGTGAGGAGTTGTAAACCATTCAGAATCGGTTGTCACAGGGGTGACCTTCACAGGTTTAGTACTGTGAAGTACCTTTATTACTCACATACTGTTGACCTTACTTATCATCTACCCATCTGCCTTCCGTCGTCTGTGTGACAGAAGACAGAGGTAGCTTTGTAGTGCTGTTAACTGCATTCAAACATCACACCATCATGATTAAGAACAGGTCTAAACTGCCCAGAGAGTCCACGTCATAGACAACTTGGTATGCATTAAGGTTAAGGTCCTGATGGCCTAGTTTCCCCTGCACGATCATAAAATCCCATTTTAGTGGCTACCTTAAACCATGCATAAAAATACTATTTTATGAGGAATATGGGTGACAGTAGTCTCCACTCCTGTTTTTTTCTTAAGTCCTCAAGACAGTTTGTTCCAGTATGGCTGGAAGAAATGGATGTTTAATACTTGTTACAATAGTTACCAAGCTAAAATACCTTAGTATACACTTGTAGTTCTCTGAAATGTACTGTTCTTTTTATTGATTTAACAAACCTTCCATTTCCTTCACTAATCTATCCTTCCAATTCAATTTCTCTACAGGCCTTCAGTGGTGGGTACTACAGAGGTGGGTTTGAACCAAAAATGACAAAACGGGAGGCAGCATTAATACTAGGTGTAAGGTAAGATTTCTAGTATTTTCCTGCAATTGAAAATAAGGTAGCTTTTGGGATTTTTGTCCCAAGACGACAATGATTTTGTTAGTCAGCATCTTCCATGGAAACCATTAAGCCTACTTTCCTAAATACAGGACTCACTGAAAAATTATGACAGTTCTCACTGCTGCCTAGAGTGATCTGTAGTGAAATTCTACCACTATCTGCAAATTAAAGTATTGAGTAAAGATGGTCAGGTCAAC
This sequence comes from Sigmodon hispidus, assembly GCA_004025045.1. Classification (NCBI taxonomy): domain Eukaryota; kingdom Metazoa; phylum Chordata; class Mammalia; order Rodentia; family Cricetidae; genus Sigmodon; species Sigmodon hispidus. Next base: position 449,071 of record PVIH01000060.1, read on the forward strand.
TACATTTAATTTTAAGCACTATAATTTGGTTGTGATTTAGAAAATGCATTTTACATATGTGTGAGGCTTACAAACACTGTTAAATTTGGTTCTGTAGTTTGTGATTTTAAGTAAATTTAATCAACAAATTGTTTCCCTTTTCAAATTAGCCCTACTGCCAATAAAGGAAAGATCAGGGATGCTCATCGAAGGATTATGCTCTTAAACCACCCAGATAAGGGTAACTATTCTGTTTTTATTAAACATGTTGCACTGTTACTAATGGGATAATTCTTGGTAGAGAAATGTCTAAATGTACTTATGAGCAGTCTGCCAGGTGTGGATCTCATTGTAGTGTCTTAAATCAATGAAATCCACTAGATATGGAGACAAACTCCTGTAGTCCCAGCACTCAGGGAGGGGCTGAGGCAAGATGATCAAAGGACCAACTTGGGCTTGCACTGATACTGATTCACCAAAAGAAAGTTAAAATGAATGAGTCATTGTGATTTGGCAGTAATAAAACTGCTTTTAGGTTCTGTGCTTGATAAAATGTCTTCCAGTAATGAAGGTCACAAATACTAGATATTTTGGTTGTTTTTTTTTTTTTTTTAAGAAATCTTGCTATGTAACCAAGGTTGGTATAAACCACATTCCTGCCTCTGGCCTAAGTGCTGGGATTAAAGGTATACATAGAAACTCTTGGCTCTGAGTTTTGTTGAGGTCTAGTTGATTTTGCTGTGTTTTTACTTAGATTCATAAACAAGGAGCTAATCTTTAAGGTTTTAAAGGGCCTCCATTTATAGTGGACACTTGGAACAGGAAATTACCTACCTTGAACCTATGAGCTGTGTTTGCTTTTAATGCACTTCAAAGTAGCCTTACTTAACTAGTAAAAAGCAAGGGATTTCTCTAACAGACCACACAAAAAAAAGTGTTGTCCTGCACAAATCTTTTTGCTTGTAGGAAAAAACGTATTGACAAGTTTAAACAGAACTATTTAGTATGTGACCTCACAGTACAAGGAATTTAGCCTGAATTAAGGTCTTCTATCTTCTTGATGCTCTTTGATTGGCTTAGACCATACTGCTCCATCAGGTTAGTAAAATAGCAAATCTAGATGGCATCAGAAAAGGCCAGGAAAACAGAAGCAGAAAAGGATGTAAAACAAATAGGTAGGTCTTCCCAAGCTCAGAAGCCCCTAAGAACAGTGGATTGTGCAGTAATGTGTGGGCTTTATTTCAGACTCATGTGGGAAGGGCTAAATCATATCTCAGACATATTTTAAGGTTTTTAAAAGTAAAATTTTTGTGAAAACACCTTGTTTCCTATTGGTTAAATATTTTACCCCGTATTTTGGTGATCTATTATATTTGCTTTTTAGAAAACAAAACTAGTATTTGTTAAAGTCTGGGATCCTTGAAATGTAAGTAGCTTCTGACAGATTTAGAATTTGCTCTAAACTGTGTCTCCCCTCCCCTTTCTTCTATAGGAGGATCTCCTTATATAGCAGCCAAAATCAATGAAGCTAAAGACTTACTAGAAGGTCAAGCTAAAAAATAAATGTGATGAATTTTAAGTTCATTAGTCTATGTATGTTTTCTAATAAAATACCTCAGAGTCATAATTTATTTAAATGGCTTGGCATAATCAGTGTTGTCTTTGTTCAATTTTGAGGATTTCAAAATTCAGACTATTAGCAATTCCGACTACAAATAGATATATACCATTTAATTAAAAGCAGTTTATTACTTAACAAAGAAATGCTGGTTCTTATGTTGTTTTCATTGCTCTTGAGAATGCCCCACTACAATCTATTGAGACAGGCTGCAGAACTATTAAAGCAGGGATTCTGACTTTCTATGGATTTGAAATAGCACTTTGAGTTTCCTGTGTGTAAACATTGCACATGTAAATGCAAACACTACCATGACTTTCTATGGATTTGAAATAGCACTTTGAGTTTCCTGTGTGGAGGTAAAACTCAAGGTACAACTTAGCTACAACTTTCATCTAAGAAACTATTTAGGTAGTTTTTAATACATTAAGACTTTCCTATTATAATTGTTAATGACCAAGCTTATTTGTGAATTTAAAACCCCCTCAATATTAAGATATTGAGAGCCAGTTGTAGTGCATGCCTTTAATCCCAGCACATGAAAACCAAGTGCTTTTGCTTTTCAGCCTCAACTGTTACCATTTTACATACTGTAAATTCAAGTGACATTTGAAGACAAGTAACTTTTAGTCCAACATTACAGCATTTAAGAACTTCTATAAATCAGGATATAAAATCCCTAGCACTTAATCATGAGGCATTTTACTGCCTCAACTTTCAGTTAATGAGAGCGTGCAGAGGTTAAACAAGGTAGTGTTTAAATGTGGTCAAGGGCACTAAGGGTATTGATAGTAGATAACCATAATAGTAAATAGCTCTGTATTTATTTCCTATCTTATACCCTTGCTCAAAGTCCTTAAGTGCTAGAGATTTTTGTATAGCAATAACTCTCCCAAACCCCATCATACTAGGGAATAGATAGGCCAGATCCAGGTGAAGGTACAATTCATTCTTATTCACAGCAGCTTTTCTGTAAAGTCATACTAAAATAGAAAATGCAGAAGACTCTGTTCCTAATGGAAGAGGTGCTTTTGAGGGTCTAGGCACACACTTCTCTTTTTTGAACATGACTTTATTAAATATTAATATTAAAGAATGGAAGCACTACAGATTAATTTGGGCATATACAGCCTTCTTGTTTTGAGGGACAACACTACACCACTAATTAGGAGAATTAAGCACCAATACAGAGCATAAACACAGAGCACACTGCGTTGCCTTTAGAAATTACCAGCAAAGCATGTTGAGTATTGATGTGGGTTTTATATTAGCAAGCACTTAAGGAATTCACAGAAGAGGGTAAGGCTTACTAACTTTTTATCTGGCCATTTGAACTAATAATAAGGTTTCAGGGTTGCAAAGATAGCTCACCCACTAAGCCTTGTCTGCTCTTCCAGAGGACCCATGTTTGATTCCTAGAACCCAAATACAGCTCACAACCACCTATAACTCCAGTTCCAGGAATTCTGATACCATCTTGTGATGTCCTTGGACATATCCTGAAAATGGTGCAGACATTCAAGCAGGCACAACACTCATAGAAAATTAAAATTTTAACTGTTTCTATGAAGAGTAATAAAATAGAATGTGGTTAAGATTTAAAGCCAATTTCTGAAAAATAGTATTACAATATGCTCACAAGCAGTCACCCACCAACTACAAAGACTGAACACTGCAGACCTAAGTACCTTTGAGTGTCAAATGTTACGCATGCCTGTTAGAAGACAAGTGCCAAAACACTAAAAGCACTTCATTCTAAGGAGCACAGTCATTCATTCTTTGCTAGTAATTCTTATTTTCTCAAGACTTTCAGCTTCAAGAAAATGTTTCAATGAAAGCTCTAGGGATGACATTTAAATGTCACATATATGATAGGGCCTTCTCCCTGTTATCTTAAGTGATTAAAGCCTCCTGTATTATGTCTTTAAGCATTAAATGTATCAACTATTATGTGTTTAGCACAAGGAAACCCAAGTTTAGTAAAGTGTCCAAGGAGACAGGGCTGGGTAGGAAAATAGTTTCTTTTCAGATTCACAATTCCATGCCCCTAACTTCTGTAGCTAATCTTTCACAGTTCTAATCCAATCATCTAAGTATGTTTCTTGGTGATAATTGCCAAGCACCCAATTGTTTACACACACATAATGTGCTGTTTATGGGTCGGGATTGTTTCTCCACTTTCCCAGTGCTGGGATTATAAACCAGTACACCAACACCTGACTTCTTAATTTGGAGATTGTACTCAGATCACATTTACAGGGCAAGCACTTTACTGACAATGCTTTGTCCCTAGCCCCTTGGTAGCTTTGAGCACATCCCCACACAGAAGGACAAATGGAATGAAATTTTGAGGATTCTTCCATATTTTATGAAAAGCAAAACAATTAGCTAGTGAAACAATGATTGAACCCTGGGCCTGTATTTTCCAGTTCATGTTCATTTATAGTTTGGTTTTCTGTCCATAGCTTGCCTTTGGTGTAGACATTATTAAGACAAACTCCTTAGCACACTGTCTTTAGAAATGTTACTTTGGTAATGTCAAGTAGTCCTGAAAGGCAATTACCTTTGGCCTCTATGATTTTATTTTTTAAGCAAATTCCCTTGCCTCCAAATGAGAGGTACTTGAAGAAGCAGCTATACACTATTCCAGAAGGTTCACAGTATTATCTAAGCTCCTTTGGTCTGTATACTCTGAACCACTGAGAAGTACTAAGAGAAATTACAATGAGTTGTGGCTTAACAAGGTAAAACTAGGGTCGGTAAATGGCTGAGTAAGGACACTTGCAAGCCAGCAAGCTCAGTTACTTCAGTTAATGGAATGACTATTCCAAGTGTCTCATGGCACAAGCATTCCACACTTTCAAAAACATAAAAAAAAAAAAAAAAAAATCAAGCAAAACCCTAAACCTGTGAGCTGCCACCCTGAAAATCTTTTAAGCTTGACTAGTTCCAATCTTAAATCTTACTGACCAGAGCAGTCTTGGATATAAGAATTCATAACACACCTTTTTCTTAGTGATGACCTATAAAGGTGTGTTTTCAATTCAGAAACCTGAGATTGAATGCCATCACATTCATAATATAAGAAATTTACAACTTGGCTCAAGTTCAATTGAACACATAAAACAAATCACAGGCTATGTTAAAAAAAAATATTTAATACACTAGAACACTAGAGAGCAAGTAACCCTGAGTACAGGAGATAGTCGATGCCCACAGTTTTACTTTGCTGAGGAAATGCCTTTTACCTGCTGCCCTAGAAATACTTCTCCCAATCCCTGTAACCCAATGACAGAGTAAATCCTGTTAATGGTGTAATCTGGAACCTATTAACACATGCTACCATAATAGTCCTTCATGGTGGAATTTGGAGTAATTTTCCTTAAAAGTAACAAATCTTGACAAAGATAGCTCAGTGGGTGAAGGTATATGGTGCCAGCCTAGCAACCTCAATCTACCCAGAATCCACATAGCAATCCAAAGGAATATAAGCTCCAGGCAGTGCATATGAATTTTTGTACCTATTTGTACAAATTTTGTACCTTTTGTTCGCTGAAAATGGTTTCAAACCGCAATTTTAGTAAACAGAAAAATTGCAGAATCCATTAAGACACAGCTACCAAAATACAAAGATAAAAATCTATTAATTGTGACAGAGGAACAAATGATACACTTGTTACTTAAGGGTTGCCAGGCCATGTGATGAGGATCTTTTTGTGTGTGTTGAAGTACTTTCATACTCACAAGGCTATGGGACATATGGTTAAAACGTTACTCTTACCTCCTTACAATGTAAGGAGAGTAACAGACAATGGCTCCTAATTTTACGTATAACATTTCAAATTTTTAAGGTGGCCTGTGGGAAATGGAAATCACGGTCAGGTCTACCTCTATTGTCAGGTAGGGGAGAAGAGAAGTGAAGGCCAAACCTGGTCAATATTTACATCTGTACGGCCAGGTAGAAATGGTGGCTCATGCCTGTGATCCCAGCTCTCAAGACCCGAGAGAGAATGATCCCTTGGGAGTTTAAAGCCACAATGGGTACCAGCCATGTTTCAAATTTAAAAAAAGGATACAACTGTACTTCTTGCACAGAATCCTGGGTTGAATCCCCAATATCATCAAAAAGGTATTACTTTACTATAGATTATATGTGCCTCCACCATCCAGCTTTGATGGACAGCAACAACTTCTTACTAACTTTCTAGTGCTTTTACTTAAAACATATAATTAGGTTGACAAAAACTGTCAATAGTTGGTCATTTTCCACCCGAGAGTAATAATTTACAATGAAATAACAGCAGCCCTATAGGTGTGTTTCAACCAGCAAGCAGTATACTACTTATTCAAAGATTGTATCCAATTGGAATTAATTCCAACAGATTACATCCATTAAATTCTTACCATATATGGAAAAGGTTAGAAACAATTATAACACCCCAGTTAAACATGTTAGGAAGTAACGAAGAGAGAAACCCAAGCTATAGAAAAGCAAATTAAGATTGAATGATGTTAAAACATCCTTTTCAATTTCTACAAAGTTCTAGGTACAAATGTAATGCTCCTTTACTGACAAGATCCATACACACATATATGGTCAGTTTCCCATTTGCTTTTCCTTAGCATACATATACCACAAATTTAGTCTTTAAGAATCCTAATTGAGCCACAAAGAAAGCAGAACTACTCCAGACTTTTTTCAGGTTATACTGCCCAAGAAAAATCAGTCAGCTATAATAATCACTGTGGCCTCAGGGTACTAGAACTCAAGAGTACACCATCCAGTGCTTCTCATTTCAAATTCAGCGACTCACTACTGAGTTTTCAGCTATCCATATACTATTACCTGCACTTTAAAACAAGTAATTCATTTAAAAGAAAAAAAAAAAAATCCCTTGTCTTTTGTCTCAGCAGCACGTCAGGTAATTTCCCAAGAAAATACTGAGACTTTCTTTTCCATGCTTTTTAGGTGAGTGGGGTGCACAAGAGCCCTAAAATCCTTAGCCTGCCCCGTCCCCTCAATTAAATCAGGAAAACTAGGCCACTTTTTGACCCTCACATAATCTGCACTTCTGCTTCTTATTCTGTTCATACTTACATATATCTTTATAGGTCTCCATATTTTAGTGCTTTGAGCTGCCAAGCCTTTCAGAATACACTCTGTTTTATGTAGTAGTATGTGCTAGAGCAAGGACTGCCACTAATAATCTAACAGAGGTGATAGCCAAATAACCCAAAGCAGCCTCAATCAACATGATATCTCTGGGGAGTGGATTTTCACTGACACTATATAAAACTCTGAACAAGCTATCTATTGTTATTTGACAGTTCTTTTGTGCCAATTCTTAAAGAGTGAGTCACTCACTGGGTGGTTATATTCAGGTAATGAAGTCTCAGCTCTCAAAGAATTACTAACTAAATCCTAATGCTCAAGCTACACTTGGTTATTAAGATAGTTGTATCCTTATAATGAAAACAATGTAGGAAATCTGACATGGAAAAATGAAAAATTATACTTAGTATCATGTTTCCCAGCTTGGTAATTAAAATTCTTTGTGGGCTAGGGATGTAGTCTAGTGGTAAAATACCAATTTCCATGAGACAAAAATTCTTTTTGTCTAATACTTGAATTAAATTTTTGACCCATGTACATAGAAAAGCCTATTATTTAACTTGCTTTCAGAACTTTCAAAATGAGGTTATGGTTATTTAATCTGGTATACAAAGTAGGAGAAATTTACTATACACACTTCTCTTAACAGTTCTATTATCAGGACTAAAGTTCAAGAAAAGAAATCTAGGAATAGCGTGTGTTAATCTCAATGAGAATGAGGGATAAAGCTATGCCTACACACACTGATGAACAAACTATTCATTATATGTGAAATTATCTCTCAGTTCATTTATAAAACAAGCTCAATTTTATGAACATAATTATCAAATTATGCACATAAAAAGCTTTAAATGACAAAATTAAAGCACTTCTAGTTTATGTAACAGAGTAAAACCCTAAGTCCATAAATATTTCATTTGATCAACCACAGAAATATGTATCTATCAAACTATCACCTGATAAATCTCTTGTATCTTTCAATCACTTATATGAGAACCTTCAAAATCATTTCCATGTCAATCAAAAAGCACATTATGGGCCTATTACTTAAAAACTACTTACCACACCTTAAAAATATTTTTTAATGAATTAAGGCAATTAATTAAGTATTAACACTTATCTTCTGCCTCCCATGTCTTCCACAACTTTTGATTAGAATTTAATAGGAAGATGTTTCTCTAACAGCAGATATACATTTTCTAAACCATTTAACAGCGAAAATGTTAAGTGTTAAGACTTTAGAAGGTTCATTATAAAATGATTATGTAGTTAGCATTTTAATAGTAGATCTGAAGCAGAATAAATGCTTTTGAAAAGCAATCCAAGAATGCTATCTATTCTAGGCCTGTGAAGTACTCTACTGCTTTAAAACAATTAGCATAAAAAGTAGAAAGTTAAAAAATCAGCAAATGGAAGATCAAAGTTTATTTACTACCTGCATACAAAAACATATTGCACATCAAACAACCAAAATTAAAGGGAGGGAGGAAAAAAAGGGGGAGGGAAATGTGAAAGATACTCTACTGAAGACTAAACATGTAGTTGTAGTTTATACAGAATAAACCCTCTGGAAATTGATCTTTTCAGTAGTTCAGGCTATGTCTGAATGGACATGACTAATCAGCTTAGTGTTTCAACTAAAGCTATGTTTGATTTTTTTTTAAATACTGTACACTTTAATAAATAAATCAAACAAAGCCTCATTGTAGAACAGTCACTGCCAATATCACCCAGTGTCCCTGCAGATGAGTTAACATATGTATTCCAGTGGTCTGCAGACTTGCCTCTACAAACAGCATTTAAAAAAACACGTAACAGACCAGTTTCCAGACTAAACTAATGAAGAAATTACAATTCAGTGCAAAATATTTTAAACTGCTTCATTCTAGTTTTCCTCGGGTGAAGAAGTGGTTGCATATTATTAAAAATGTAACAAAAGCAGCTAATGCTTTCATAAAGAATATTATGTTAGGGACCCCACCCCACCCACCTTCCCCCATCTCTGCCATATTTTGAAAACAAAATAACATTTCCTATAGCCAGCAACTTTTTTTTTAATGTTACATATACTATTCTCAAGGCACATCTGATGATATATTTTTAACACAGTAGGTGTCAAAGTATGTTTAACATATTTCTTCAGGATCCCTCCCCTTTCTCAATTCCAAATGGAGGAACTGGAAGTGCGATGTAAGACTGGCGATCCGGATTCTATCTTTGGCAAGCTTGTACAAGCACTATTGTAACTGTAATGTAAAAGAACTGTAAACTAGGAACTTCCTTCAGTTATGAAACACCATTCAGGACTGTTGCTTCTTGAGTGCTTTCTTCTTTTAAGTTCTTAGTCTTTTCTTCTCCTGGAGTACGCGGTAGCTTAGGAATTTCATCGCCAGAAGCGCTAGTTGGACCATTTATTGCCTTTTCTGAAGGACCATGCTCTTCAATCACATCTTTTGCCTGTCAAAGGGAGACAACTTTTTCAACATCTTTATAAAGAAATCTGTAGCTGAGGAAGAAAACAACTACATAAATATTACTTCAAAAAAAAAATAAAAAAAACCTTTCATGTGCCATACAGAAAGCATTTTAAATTTAAAATACTAATGCACTCCAGTCTCAGGGTTTTTAAAGTACATTATCTCTAGTACCTATGAGTGCCCACACCATAAAAAAAATACCTACGCTGTTCAATGAAACATGGACCTAGTATTATTTAAACCACTGGAAAAGTCCACCGTATAAATGGTCAATACAGTTGGTAAAAGAACTCACCTTTTTGAAACTCCTACTTATATATTAATCACTGAAAACATCGAAAAGAACTGAAGCTTTTCAAAGGGTCTATTCCCACTACTGACAAGTGGTATATATATATAGCAAATCAAGTAAATGGTGATGTGCCATCTATCTGGCAAGTATCTCAGGCCCAAGCATGCATACTACCTTCATTCTATCAGGGGCCTGGGATAGAATCAAGAATCTTCTTTAAATATCTTTTAGGGGAAACAAGTGACCATACAGTAATAAGACTTAAAAAAATAATAATAATAAAATCTAATCAATACGGAAATAATTAAAAAGACAAAATAAAAACCCTACAGGTTAAATTCTCCTTACCATTTCTTTCTTGTTTTTAGCCAAAGTTTCCCTTGGGAGGTTTCTTTGTCTGCTCTGAGACTCAGCTCTAGAAATATAATCTGCAACTGTGACTGTTAAAGATGAAAAAAAAATTACAGGTGTTGAAAAATACTTCTAAATTTTATTATGGATAAAGAGTAATTTCACTATTAAGTAAACTAATGGTGGATTACCCAATTGCAAAAATTTACGCTGGGTACCCACCTCTGAACAAAAGCATAGCTTGAAAAACTGTATCTATTGGGTTTAGTACTGACATTAGAAAAAATCTAGCTAGAACTCTAGGAAATCTAGATTAAACTCCTTTTCCCTAAGAATCTACCTATCTTCTAGTTGAATTTAAGAGTGTGGGCATGATTTGTTGTAGGAATCCACCACTAAGAACAAGCACTGTAGTGTTCTACACAGGGCAGTGTTCTGAGTACAGAGTGGTGTGTTTTTATTATTGTCCTCGTCTCCTGGCCCAGAAAAAACAGCACAATTAACATGTTGAAAACTGGGATTTTGTGTTCCTAACATTTCATGCTAGATAGCATGTAAACTATCTGATGATCAGATTTTAAGGAATACAGGCAATTTAGACAATAAATCTTAATCCTAATTTGGTCAGGCACTTGTCTGGGTGGGAAAAGAACAGAGTAAATACAGAGATGCTGTCTCATCAACACTACTGTCTTGATAAATAATACAGATAATCACATTAAGTAAAGAATTAGAAAACAGAGTAAACTCTATCATGCTAACAAATGACCTCAGGACTTCAAACTCAAAATTTTAATTTTACATAACTATTTTCTATCACAAACTAGATTTAAGAAAAATCTCAATTAAAAGACAAGTCATTTTTTACATTATTTAAAGCCACCATGTCTGGGGAGAATTAGTCCACTAGATTCATATCATACTACACAAAACTAACAAAATCATTTAATACAATAAAGACCTGAGTTGTATTTCACAATTCATTAATCTTAATAATGCATGTGATAATAGTAAGATTTGAGAGCTCTTCAGTAATTATTTACTAGGTAAACCTTAAAAATAATTAAGCATCTTGAATCAAAACTTACTAGAAAACTAGACATTTCAAACCTAAAACTGCTTTCCTTCCAAATTTTAAGGAATTCAGTATACTCATTGTGAAGTCTTTAAATTGCTTCCAATTTAAAATCACTGCCAAGAAATCTATAAACATGTTTAGCAATAATCTGAGAGATTTAGTATAATCTACTCATTTTGTCTACTCATTTTGCTCACAGGGTGACAGAACTGTCTTGAGAATGGCTGTAACCATGGGAGGTGGACACTATGATAAATAGTCTGTTTTCATAGTACAGTTTTCAGTACACTTGGAGGAATATATCTTCTTCAAGATGCTGCTGCACAGACAGGCATATTGCTCATTGTAAATGTGTGCACAGTTCTTTCACGGTTTCATCTACATCTACACAGAATAAAAACTTTGACATAGCTATAAGTCCAAAGCTAAGCAGCTCTTCATTCTGTTCCTTGCCTCCAAACAAAAGGAGCCAGTTAAAAAACTTGTTTTAGAGTTATTATGGAATACAGCCTCTTAAATTTCAATAGAAAGTGAAACTACAAGGAAAAAAAATCTAGGCAATTTTGTGACATAACTGGGGCCATGGAATTCAGTTGGCAGCACTGTGATGTCTCAGAACAGGAAAGACCACGCAAGGACTAATTTATTTATAACTAGAAATTTTAGGCAAAAGAAGAACTATTAACTTTGTGTGGAGGCTGTCTCCTCATACTGTTGCTGGGATACAAAGAAACTCTGGAAAAGGGAAGACTGGAAATAAAGAAATTTGTTTCCTAAGAACAGTGAAAACAGATGTAGCACATCACTGTCAAAATTATCAAAAACTAAATTAGTTGTTTCTGTTCATTTCATTCAAAATCATCTTTTAGGGGAAATTCTGTTTTGATGTTTTTGTCTGTACATTTAACCATGATCACTGGCTTGAGCTATGTTCCAGGTTAATGAGCCCATACCGATAGCCTGCATTTTCTTATTTAAACAGTAAGGCCAGAAAATATTCACTGTTGTGCCACCTTCAAAACTGAAATTCAAGAGCTCTCAATTTTGAAAATTAAGAAGGGAAAGGAGAAATATACAGGGAAAACTAATTCTTTGACTCTTTACATGCCCCTCTCTTTTAAAAAACCACAAACTTTTCAGAATGGGAGGTAATACCCTTACCTAGACTTCCACATGTCTCTACAACCTCTACCTACACTCAAGGGAAACACATGAAAGAACATGTTTTGTAAAGAATGCAAAAATTGATAGGTTTGAAAGGGGTTTATTTCTACTGTGCACAATTTCTTCATAATAAATATACAGTGATTCTCTATACAATAAGTTGTGTTCAAAATAGTAGACATAGCAAACAAGTTTCTTTCCAGTGACCAAAACTTGTGACAACATAAAATACTGAATGGAACTAAGTAAATACTATTTGAATGATTAGTATGTGTAAAAGAAAACACACAATACTACAACAACACAAGAACATTAACATGCAAACTCTTAAAAAAAAAAAAAAAAGAACCAAAACACTTCTACATTTTGTTCTTAAATTTTAAGTGTTTTAATTCCCACTAAAATGAGGCGCCCACATCTAGATATAAAGCAGGCACCATGCAAAACTGCCTAGTTTTGCCAATCAACTTCAAACACAATTCACACCTGCGATGGCAGTTTTAAGGAAAACTGCCAACTGAATAGTCTTGAAAGTATTTCCACATAAGAAATTAAGACACAACATTAGTTCACTTAAGACTGGATACTAAACATTTATACTGTGAAGAATGCATTTTCTTAGCAGTGCCATTAGTTGAATAGCTTATGCAATGCAAATTCTGAATGTATATACACACATGTGAACATGTAACTATATTTAGAATGCAGACACATGACATTTTTTCATGCTTATGACCTGACATCAACAGGCCCACTCAAGTTACCTGGCTGTCTATCTTCTGCCTGACCCCTGAAACGACGCCTGCGGCTACGATTGCGTCGCTGGGGTTTTTTTTCACTATCATCTGTAATTGCAAAGTTTACCATCAACTATTCTGGCAAAAAATAAAAAAACAAAAGAGAACAAACAAAAACTTCTTTCCTTATTTAAGAAAGTGAAATAAATAACTTTTAATTAAACATTGAAGGTAAAGCATACAATATTTACAAGGGATTATATACATTTTGTAGCATAAAGAACTCCTCTCTGGAAATCAAAAGGGCATTAAGTCATTAAAAAAACCAAACAAACAAACAAAACCAAAAAACCTGCCACATGAACTGAAACTACCACAGTCATTCAGTATAAATGATTTCTCTCCAGCATAATTTGTCTTTATGATATTTTAGCCCCTTAATAATACTCACTCTATGCATTTCCCCAAATGTACCATAATTAGTAAAGGGGGATGCTAGAGAATTAAGTTTTGTTTGTGGACAATAAGAGCAACTGGGTATTTGTACTGATTCATTGGCATAAAAGGGGACTATTTTAATCCTCCCAGTTTCAGATAGTCTGACAAATATGAAAACCAGACACCCAAGATAAGCAGACTTTCTCCTTCATTTGAAGTAAACATAAAAAAAAAAAAAATCATTTGCGAATTTCATGTTTAAAAAACAAAAAACAAAACCTCATCTATGAGTATAATACAACCACACCCCCCCCACACACACCCCTTTTCCCTAAATGCTTACATACCTAGCCCATTTTCATTAACTGAGGCTGTATCAGATTCAGTCATCCCATCCATCAGAACAGCATCTTCATCAGTCCTTCGTCTACGAGACCGCCTACGACGGTTAGTACTGTGATGAGATTCGCTGGCATCAGTGTCTGCAGTCTGATCTGATTCTGTGTTATCAAGTAAGCTGTATGGGTTGCTGTCTGGATCTTTGAGCACTATATTCATGTCAGAAGCAAGAAATATTCATTTAAGAGGGCTACAATTAAAAATGCTTGATTTATTGAACTATACCAACCAATTGTAAATAAACTTCAAAATCCCCCAATAAAAATATGGGCCTGAAATAAAAAATGTTTTCTTGTTATCACTAGCTTATCTGAAGTTTAAGATGATTAAATAAAACCTTAATAGAAATGAAAATTGTAAAACAAAGGTTACTTATTTCCTTAGCCTTTTTATGTTTCCTCTGAATTGTAGTCAGCCTTCTACACCCTCAGATAAAACTATAGGAGAGGTATCTGTACTAGACACGTACTTTTATTTCTGCAAGATTTTTTTTTTTACTATTCTCCCTCAAATAAATTTAAACTACTTACATGACATTTTCCCAGACACAGTTAATCTAGAGATAATATAGAACAGTTGTGCAGATGATTTGTTAATATTGTATCATCTTTCATAAAGAATTTCTAAAAATCTGTGGGAGACAAACCCACATAGATACTGGAGAATAATTATATCAGAAAATACTATACTATCTAATTCTGACATTCACACTCTAAAGGGAATTCTACCCAGAGGGTAGAAAGGGGGGGGGGGGGGAAGAAGAGAAACATTTAACTACTACTATGTAGTTGTTCTAGAAATCCTTTTGTTTCTCTTTACAACTTTAAGGTGATTGCTGCTAAAGGACTATTTCCAAATAAACTTCAGCATTTGTACCCAAGACCTAAGAAAATTCAGCTAACTATTAACTGAAACAACCAAAACAAGTTTATAAAAGTGTCAAACTAAAGCAGGCTGAAATAACTGGTTATGAAAAGGACAGTGTTAAAACATGTTAACTTGTATTCTGACTCCAAAGCATCCAGTGAAGTTAGAAAGAATGGTTTAAGATACAAATAAAGAAAAGCACCTGTGATACCTATGTGCACCTATTGCTTCCAACACTCAAATGACAATCATTATGTCTAAGTTTCCTTTGGTAGCAGCTAGCATCTTTGCAAAAGACACTAAGTTATCTATTGGTAAAATACACTTATTTTGCATTTCCAAAAAATATAGTTGTATAATAGTAACAGCATATAGTGTACAAAAATGACTTGCCTGCAAAAACTAAGCTAAACTTTCCTAAATAAAACTAACCAGGGCTAAATGAAAACTGGGATCCAACTAGAGCTAAATATACTTTCCTTCAGTTAAAATTTTCAACTGTTTGAACATTAACATGTCTGGGGTTTTTTTTTGTTTTTTTTGTTTTTTGGGGGGGGAGTTTGAGATAGGGTTTCTCTGAGTAGCCCTGGCTGTCCTGGAACTTGCTCTGTAAACTAGGCTGGCCTCAATCTTACAGATATTCGCCTGCCTCTGCCTCCCAAGTGTTAGATTAAAGGCATGTATTGCAACTGCTTAGCTTTAGTATGCAAAGACTAATATTCTAAAAAGAGTTAGAATATTAATTATTTTTAAAATATTTAAAATGAGATATTTAATATAAAGTATGACCTTTTTAAAGTATATACAAGTAATAATGCTAACATACAGTGTTTAAAGATAATCTAGTCCATATTATCTTTAAAAACCTCCCCACTTGCTCCTTCTGATCAGGAAGAGTATTCTGACAATTACCATCGCATGGTTAAAAAAAAAAAAGGATCAAATGACCACAGCCAACAGATGCTTCATCTCTACACAATATTTATGAACATGTAGTATGCCCACACACACCCATGTGTGCAGTGGGTAACCACAGAGACCACAAGAAGTCATCAGATCCCCTGTCCTAGAGTTGCGGAGTTGTGAGCAGCCCACAGTGGGTGCTAGCTTAACTCCCTACTCTGTATGTGACTGTTCTTAATTGCTGAGCCACCTTTCCAGTCCCTCTATAGTCTTTACAGTTCAATTTCTCAAAATAACACAGAACTGAATCCACATTTTTCTCTGTCCTCAAACTTTAGCAAAGAAATCTGGGGGAAAGAAAAATTATTACCTAACTACCAAGGACCCCAAAATAGCAAAGGGATAAATATGAGTCTCAAAGCAAAGGAAAGCAGCTACCTGAAAGTTCTGACCTATAAACCTCCACTCAGTAACACTCTACACAATTTTTTCTCTATTAGTTGCTACAGAGTCTTTTTTTTTTTTTTCTCTCTCTCTAAGATCGTAAGCAGAACCACAAATTTCCAACAATGTGTGGCTCTGAGAGAGAAAATAATTCTAGGGTTATACTGTTTATGAAGTATCAACGCTGCCGTAGTGTGTGAAAGACTACCAGAACTGATGGAAGATTTGCCACCACGTGGTCCACCACGACCTCGACCCCCAGAAACACTCCTGCCTCTTCCTCCTGGGCGTCTCCTGCTGTCTCGCTGATGTCGAGTCTCTCGATCATCTTCTCCTGCTAATGACCAATCACTCAGCTCATCTTTACGCTCAGATTCTGTTTCGGAGGGGTTAGACAGCTCAGAATTTGTACCTTGGGGGAAAAAAAGACAGTATATAAACAATTAAGTCCACATATATGAATGCTTAAAAATTTTCAAAACATTGTCTGCTAAGCATCATTTAAAATAAAATAAGCATAGTAATTGCTCTGAAGAGAGAAAATGAAAAACTTTCAAATTTAATATGCAATTATCAGATTCAACTCACAGTTAGAGGAAACGTACAATATAAAAATGCAATTAATGCCAGGGTTTCTGCTCATTTTTATATCGATAGCCTAAATCATCAGCGCAGTAAGTGTTACCCAACACCGAAAAATAAATTTAATCACATTCAAAAAAATGTAAGTTTTAATCAATAGTGTCTCTATTATTAATGGCTTGAGTACGTATTTTTTCTCTCTCACAAATTTTAGCATCTCTAAAATCAGAACACTTGTTATGCTTGATAGTCTTTCTTAAAAGCTGGGAGTTTACCTGTCAATTTAATATACATAAAATGTTTTGCTATTGCCTCAGCTTAGCATTATCATTAATGTTTTTTGAAAAATAGCTACTACCTAACAAGTAATAAAACAGAGACTGGAGCACTGAAATGAAGTCCATGGCTATCATTTTCAGAAACCGTTTATCTTTAAATTCATACCAATTTAACTAAAAACGGAACCTTTCCCCCTTCTATCTCACTAAAGTACTATTTGTCTATTATCCCATGTGTTTTCTCAACATTTTCCTCTATAGATCTACAATTGGTCTGCAAAAAGGCAAAAACTTCATTTTCGTCTTCTCAATGTCCCAAATGTGTTATAATGTGCAAAAATTCCATGATGGATGCTTGTTGCATGAAATGTCTAAAAATTGGGTATACTTAAACTCCATGAGTATTTAAAAATAGTAAAATATTGGGGCTGGAGAGATGGCTCAGCGGTTAAGAGCACTGTCTGCTCTTCCAGAGGAGAGGAGTTCAATTCCCAGCACCCACATGGCAGCTAACAACTGTCTGTAGTTCAAGTTCCAGGCAAATACCAAGGTGAATAAATAAATAAATAAAGTTAAAAAATAAAAAAAATAAAAATAGTAAAATATTAATGTCCCTTACATTGTAAAAGGAAAGTAATAAGGTACTAGGAATATAAACCTCATAGAAAGTGAGTACCATTTAATATTTGTTCAAACGCAAAGAAAAAAATCTAACTGTATACTGTTAAAACATAGACTCTAATCACTTAATGAATAATGAAACAAATTTGTGTTAAGATGTAAAGGTAGAAAAGTGAGTAAACTTGCATCTTACCAAGGATAAAAGCAAGAAAGTTAATCCCTAATAGTATAAATCCAGTGTTTATTTTGTGAGACAAACATTACAAAAAACAAAGAGTTATTGATGAACTAGCTAATATTCAGGTGTTTTATGATCACAAAAAGTCAAGTATAAGGTTACACTATGACATGAGATTGTAATGGGTTTTTAATCTTCCTCATGTTATAAAGATGACAGCACTCTATAGTCACTGGCATTTTAAAAATAGAGGCAGGTGATCCTAAGCCAAGAAATAAAGTGTTCCCTAGAATCTGGAAATGTCATGTGAACAGGTTCTGTCGATCTTAAAAAAGAAAAAAACTCTGCAATCCAAGTAATGCATAAGAGATGTGCTATTAACTACTGCTCTGCTGAAAACAATACAACTATTTCAACCTTTCAAAGTACAAGCAGGCTACAAGAAAAGAAATCCCAGGAAAGCTTTTAAAAATGAGCCATGACATTCATAATCATAACTTGTTTTTAGTCAAATTTCATAATTTTTCATCGGCTTTTCTCTACAACTTTTAACTACCACTCTTAACACGACAGCTCTCCCCTAATTTTAAATGCTCAAGTGATAAAAGCTTATTATTAAAAATGTTTTTATCATAACCAAGATATGACAAACGTCCTAGATTCAAAGTAAATTTAAAACTTTAGAAATGTTCTGCTTGTAACTGCTTCTTATAGTTATTATTGCTTAATCCTTTTGATAAGTAATTCAAATACTCTTCTCTCAAGTTACTTGAAGTTACAGTGTTTCTAGTTTAACAAAGGTAAGTCTGCCATCTGCTGAAGGATCTGTATAGCATTCTCTCCAACCCAGAGGATTCCTTTGCCATTTTCCCCTGCCTATTGTCTACTCCTCAGCCATTTACCAGAGTGACTCCCAGATTAGATCTATGTTAATTTAGGATTAAAAAATACAAATGTACCTGACGTCTACTTAATTCCTGACATGAAATAATTTTAACAATTATCCATCTTTTACACAGTGAACATTTCTATACTTTAGAATTTTATTTTAAAAATTCAAATGAAAATGCATCAAGAAATGAGATAATGAAACATAAGGTTACAATACTAAAGAGAAAGGATACTTAGCCTTTCACCTGTACAACAAATAAAAGATAGTACAGGTATACAACTCTAGCATCAGCAGATTCCCCAGTTAAACAAGTCTGGATCTGAACCTGTGAGGGGCAAACCTGCATTCATCTCATTCTGTAAATGTTTCCTACTTTGGCCTACATTCACAAGTTTTTCCTCAAAACAAGATGAACACAGGGAGAAGAGAGTAAAGAACAGAATAAAATGAGGAGGGATGGGCGGAAGGATCCAGTCACTGCTAAGATCCAAGTCCAAATGGAGAAAGATGGAACAACTCCAGAGCTAAACAAGAATAAATGAGAATGTAAGATTAGAGAATTGTTAACGGCCACAGGATCCACTCATCTGTCCCTACCCAGGTTAGGCCCCAGAATCAAAGTGAAAATATAGCTTATAAAAATTTCATTAAAATAAAAGGTTACTACACAAAACGTTGTTACACAAAATAGTTGCACACAAGGTGCAAAAACACTCAAGCCCATCAAATCAGCAAAGTCGAATTCAAAGCTACTAAAGATTCATTGTATGCAATGCTGATCTAGTGATCAGTTGTTCATTTGTGTTTCTCTTACAAGTAGCAGAACCATACTAGGATTCTGCATGAAATGTATATGACTACATTATTTACACCACAAGTTCTAAACCCATTAACTCTTTATACATATTCATAATGAACTACCAGCTAAAAATTATACTATTATTAAGTGTTTATAAGCTATCTTCCACTGTCACCCGTATGTATGTAATAGCACCTCAGAACTACCTTTTAGCCTCAAAAACAAATTAGGGCCAGTATTCAAATGTATACAGCATCTAAACTAGAACCACAACTACACACTATTACAGAAATAAACAATGTTCTTTTTACCATAACCGGAGGTGTAATTAGGGCCCCGACGACCTCTGCCTCTTCCACTATAAGACCTAGAACCTTGTACAGAAGAGACGGTACTTTCATCAGTGGCATATCCTTTCTCTTTTTCAGGCCCTCTGGTGGAAGAAGGTCTGAAACCCATACCAATCTGTCGCAGCTGTTCATCAATCTGCAGGCGTTCCATTCTTAGTTGTTCTACTTCCTACAGGCAAAACAAAAAAACTGTTTTTGCTATCTGTGTTCATGTGAAACCCAGGGCAAACACCTTCGCCCTGAAATCTTTGAAATCATCTCATTAAACAAAACTGTATTCACAAGGTCGTTTGCTGGTCAACACAAGAACTCTCTGAATGCTTTCCAGTGGGTCCAAAACATTGCTATAAGCATACTGCATACACACTATTAAAAAAAACTTATCTGTTAAGAGCTAATGATACTACCACCAAGTGATGTCTTTTACTCTTAAATGCTTGAGTGTTCATGTAACTGTGGAGATCTAACTACAACTTGAAGATTCCTTCTACAGTGTGTGTTGTTAGGCTTGGCTGCAAAGACCATTATCCACTGAGCCAGCTATTGGTCAGATGCTGTCTCTGTAACAGAGAGCTAATAGTCTGTTGAAAGGCATTATGGATGAGCTACTTTACTATCAGATTAGCAATATCTTCAATTATGCACGACCTAGATGGACAAACAGACTTGTTCATTTAGAAATTGGGGTTCTGTAACATGTGAGGGTAACCCATGCAAACTAAACTACTGACTTGGAGGTAGAATACATTAAGATAAAGCATTTGCTTACTAGGCCAAGATTGACAGAATTCAAAGAAATGGAATGACATAAAATACTAGTACAACAATATTAGAGACTAGAAGGAAAATATACGAGAAGCAGAGTACATTCTAGAATATTATGAACATCAAAACACAAAAATAGAAAGCAACTATAATGGTTACTAAATTTACAGGCACTTCTTTTTGTACATCTTTGTCCATTATGTTTCAGATCTAACAATTTGGGGCTGAGGGTGTAGCTCAGGGGCTGATTCCTGTTTTGTTTACTATGCGCTTTGCATCTCCAGCAACTCATACCCCTCAGAATTAATAAAACATTTATTGGGGGCAATGCAGCTCACTCAAATAATACTAAAGATATCAAAGATGCCCAATTTTGCCTTGTGTACAGGTGGCTAAAATGCAAAAATTGAAATAAACTGGCCCCAATAAAGAGCACACAGCTACTGTAAATATCATACTCTTCAAGCTCTAATAGTCATTTCTTTAAAAGAACCTTAAAAACTCACAGATAAAGATGACCCCAAGTATAAGGGCAAAAAAACCATTTTATTCTCTAAGCTTTTTAACAAAAAAAAAAAAAAAAAAGGCAAAATTGAAGTAAATTAAGAAAATTTAAATACCCAAACATTACCATAAACAAGCCTGTTCAGTACACAGATACCTTATTTACAGCCAACTTTCACAGTAAACACAGCAGAAATGATACAATACAATGTGAACTGTATACATACCTTTAAGTAAGCAATGTGATATTCTAGAAGAACTTGTACATTTCCAATACTTTCTTTAGTACCAACAAATACAAATGGAACCATTCCCTATAAGAAAGTAAAATGACATTAATTTAACACACTAATTATATAATTTGGCTAGGTTTTCTACAACAAATAGTTGTAATCTGAAATGCAGAGATTATCAATGCCTTACTTTTATTTAAAGAAAATTAAAACTCAGTTCAGGCTAGTAGTTCTAAACAATCTAACGTCCCAAGAATATAAACCAAATTTCTAAACAAAATACTAAACTAACCATGGTCTTTCAGACTAAAACCTATCACAGCAGGCACTGCTTCAATAGTCAAACATCTATTAGACAAGTAATCCCTAAATAAGTGCTGACTCAGATAAGACCTCCTTGAGAAAGCAAAGTAACACTCAGAGGCTGAAGCAAGAGGATCATTACTAGTTCAATATACAGCAATAGGGTAAAAAAAACCCATATCTAAATTAAAAAAACAAACCAAACAAAATGTTGAGTATGTAGTCGTTTCAGTCCATTAAAAGATATACTTCCAGGGCTGGTGAAATAGCTCAGTGGGGGAAAGACACTTGTTGACAACCCTGGTGACCTAGGTGAGTTTGATTCCTGAAACCAACATGGTAGAAGAACAGAAACAGCTTCTACAGTTGTCCTCACCTCCCTACACACAACAAACACAAAGAAAGTAAAGACATTGAAAATCACTGAAGAGTAGACACCAAGAAACAAAAATAAACATCAGACAACTACTCAAGACCCGTGTTTATTTGGTTAAGAAGGCTTTAAGAAGCAGAACAAAGGGGGAATGATGGCTCAGCTGTTGAAAAGTACTTGATCTAAGTACTCGGGCTAAGGTTTAGTTCCCCATGCCCATGTGGTGGCTTACAGCCAAAATCTCTAAGGGCGACAGGCAGACATACATGCACACTAAGAACCTATATGCAGAGAATACATTTTTTTAAAAGAGCAAGAATAATGAGAACCAAGATGGCTTAGTCAAGATTTTCTGCCTTATAAACGTACTTTAGGTACCTATTATTAAGAAAAATAACAGTATAGCTTAATGTCCCTGCCAGTTCGCATTTCTCCGTGCAAAAAAAATACCTCCAAGGTCTTTAAATAGACTATCTCAACAACTTTTGATTCTAAATATGAATATAATTTCAAAGTAATTTGTTAAAAATTTTAACAAATGACTTAGATACAGTTGTTCAAGAGTGAACAAAATACCAGGCAATTGCTAAGGGTCCAGCATAGAACTTCACTGACTATGAAGTAATTTTAACTATGAAGATACAAAATAAGAAAGCTCTAACAGTGTCCTCAGAAATTAGCAAACAACTGAAAGAATATAGATCTTGCTGGTGTTTGGGTGTGAGCTTGAACACAAACCCAAATGTGGAGGGCAGGGCAAATCTGTTAACCTAGTTTTCTCCTTCTATCTTTACATTGGTTCCAAGAATGGAACTAGGGTTCATCAACCTTCTGTTCCACATTTTGAACCATGTCACCTATCCCAATCCCACAAAAAACTTGAAAGCATAAAAACGTTACATATTAGAACAGTATATGAGGTAGGCACATGCACAAAGCAACCAAAATAAACCCAAGCAGCTTGTATTTCATTCCCACACATCCAACCTCCTTACTCATTGACTGCAGATCTCTGTGATGCATTTGTTTTTTTTTTCCCCCCTTGGCTTTTGTTGCTGTTTTGATTTGGATGGTTTTTTGGTTTTGAGGCTTCTTTTCTTTTTTTAGGGGTGGAGGGACAGTTTCTCTGTGTAGCTTTCTGACTGCCCTGGAACTCACTCGACAAACCAGGTTGGCTGAAAACACACAGAGAACCACCTACCTCTGCTGGGATTAAAGGCATATCTGAGGTATTTATGTTTCTTTACACAGGCTCAGAAATAGCAATAACATGGTCCAAGGAGAACCTACCAAGATTAAGCTTGCACCAAAATGGAAATACTGAACAGCAAGAAGGAATAAGTGAAGGTAAGACTATCTGAATATCAATTTTAAGAGCTGTATTTGAACTACTTAGTGGTTCAGACTATTACAGCGTTTAGATTGTTGGTGTATTCTAGGTATATGAGATAAATAAAGATTACTATGTCAGACACCATTTTAATCCTTATCTGTGAAAGAGATCCTAAAAAACCCTATGAAACAAGCACAAGTTATGATATAACATATTTTAAAAGCGTGTATGATGAAGTTACTGAGAAAAACATTCTGACCCCTGTGAAATCAATTTACATTTTTTAAACTTTATTTATTCATTTGCCTTGGTATTTGCCTGGAACTGGAACTACAGACAGTTGTTAGCTGCCGTGTGGGTGCTGAGAATCGAACCCGGGTCCTCTGGAAGAGCGGGCGGTGCTCTTAACCGCTGAGCCATCTCTCCAGTCCCTACATTTATTTTTAAATGTTTTTCAACTCCATATTCTAATACAGTAGTAGTAGTAGGCAACTTGGACTAGATGTCTAATTCTTAGTATCAGAGACAATGATCTGAGTTAAATGTTCACAACCTTTCCCTTTTTAAAGACCAATTCTTAAGAGTTAGCAAATTCTCTGAGCAGTACTCTCCTGTGCAAAACTGAACAAACTGTAGTGGCCTGAATTCTGGTTGATTATTTTAGGGACAATCCTTGGCTTATTGTCAGATTTAAGTCCCAAATCAGCTATACCAAGCTGACCAGTGGACCCACAAGTTTGACTAACATCTTGACATGTAAGCAGTTAATAATAGAATTGTAAGCAAAATATTAACATGAGACCAAGAAATGACCAATGCTTTTAGACTCTATAAGGAGCAATTGAGAGTTGCTTTTGGCAGACTACTTCATTGAGCACTCAATTCTACAGCTTTCTACTCAAGACTAAAATTATCTAAGATGGAACTGGAGTGACATAGCTCAGTGATTAAGAGCATTCATTTCTTCTCACAAAGGACCACCTGGGTTTGGTTCCTAGCACCTATGAAACAACGTACAGCACTTAGTAACTAAATCTAATGCTAGCAGATCCAATGCACTAAGGCATGTACAAGGTGCACATATATATATATATATATATATATGTAGGCAAAAACTCATACCAAAAAAAAAAATAAATCTAATCTAAAATAAAGTGGAAGAACAAAAAATTTAAAAAGATTAACAAACTGAAACTTTTATAAAAGCTGGCTTACGTACTGACAAACCAACTAAGAAGCCACAGTTCATACAACTAAAGAGGATTTGTTTTCTAAGTATGTGAAATAATAATCCAAAGAAATAGAATTTTCCAAAACAAGCATATTCCCAGTATTAGAAACTAACATAAGCAGGCAAATAAAAAGCATCAAATACTTACGTCTTCTCTAGGTAGTTTATTTTCATTGTCGCCTTCAATTCTCACTCGGACCACACCTGATTTATCCACTATTTCTTGAATAACTTTACCATTTTTTCCAATAACTTTTCCTTTAGTTTAGAAAAAAGATAAACATAAGTTAAAAACTGATTTGTTGTCCATCCAATATCAACCTAGATTGTTTATAACTTTCCTAGCTAATGATAATCACCAAGCAAAGATTGCTAAAACTGTCTGGGATATGCCTACTGACTGCAATAGTCCAATGTAGTTCATATGCAAGACAATTTCCAAGCCTAAATATTTTAAAACATTAGAACCATTTCTAATACAACCTGTCCATTTCAAAACCCCACCAAGGGAACATAAGAGAAAGCAATTTTAATTAGCATTAACCATGTGAATTTGTTCATTATGTATACACATCCACACTCGTATATTTTTACAAACTATTACAATGTACACCAAGTGTTTTTGAATACATCATTGTTTTACTTAAGAGTATATAGCATGTATATTCTGTCTTGCTAAGAACATACTATAAAATAGAAAATTCATACCTTATTTATACTTGACCTGTCACTCAAACAGCAGTTACTGAGTATACAATACTTAAAAACTCCAAAGGGAACATGGTGCTCTTTCTCTATTTTAGAGATTAACCTGAAGAATCAATATGCAACTGAAGTATCTGGTATATTCTAGGTATATAAGTAACAGAAATATCCCTTATCAAGTAGCAGCAATCGCTCATGTTATCAAGTTCACATCACAATTATTTTTAACGAGGTCATTTTTATAAAGAAGATAAAGTCTGTCATGTTGTGTGCTTGAAAGAACAGTTTTGATTACATAAGGAACAATGTCAAAAACAACAGCAACAACAAAAAAATGGGATAGAGGAGATACATTAAATCTTATTCCTAATCTCAAATCCTTCCATCAGTAAGCCTCAATCTATAGAGTAGTAACCAAAGAGGTTAAAAACAGAGGTCACATAACTGTCTTCTCTGAGAAGCCCTAGCAGCAGCCCATCATAGGCAACCTTCACGGATTACACAATGAAGCTTAAGCAGCAGCTTCATGCTGCATCCTGCTAAAAATAAGCAAGTGTCTTTTTAGAAAACAAAAATTGAGTGGACGGCACATAAGCACTTCCCCCCAGAATCTTGTTTACTTGCTTCATAGGACTACACCAGTGGTGAGTTAGGTATCCATCACCCTTCTGGGTCCTTGGCAGGGACCTACCTTCAAGTCTTACTTAGTCCCACCAGAGACCTTCAATATTTAAAATGATCATTTCCACAGTTTAAATTC
The DNA here is from genome assembly GCA_004025045.1 of Sigmodon hispidus. Taxonomy (NCBI): domain Eukaryota; kingdom Metazoa; phylum Chordata; class Mammalia; order Rodentia; family Cricetidae; genus Sigmodon; species Sigmodon hispidus. The sequence continues at coordinate 474,838 of PVIH01000060.1, forward strand.
CAGAGCAAATTGACAAAGCAGACCTGTAGTATAAATTGAGCATTGAATGTAAATGTTTAAGGGACAAAGTAAAGAAGTGACTGATTAAAGGCAGCTTCTACAAAGTAGATGGTTCTGATCCATTTCAAATCAGTGTTCAAGAAATATTTTTTTCTTTGATTATGGACAGATGGGAATGATCAAATAATAGAATGCCTCAAATATGTCAAGTAATCCATCCTCTCTGGAACTCACCCACCAAATGGTCCTCATTCCCTTTTATTCCAGTTTTTCTTTTCTTTTACTTGGATTAAGAAGATATTTTTCAAAAGACGGCTTAACCCATGAAACATTTGAGGGAAATAGTGCAATACTGTGACCAGAAGCAGAAATGTCCAGAGTTTCACCGGTGTAAAGTTTCTCCTGTTAGTTATGTATGCATTTTCTAAAGAGCATATAAGCAATTCAAATCACAAAGGCCAAACAAGGCAAGAAAGCAGACAAAAGATACATGCATAGATTCCCATCACTGCACTGATAACTAGATAAAGAATCAGAACTACAGATACATCCAATTTTCATACTTTTGAAATAGCATCATTAATATCACAAACAAACACTGACAGACCAAGGCTTGTCTTTGTAGAATTAAGCTGAACAAAATTTGATTTCCTTTTCATAAAACCACCATCAAAATCTTTTACAAATGAGGAAGCCTTAGTTGAGTTATTAAATAATGCTACTACACTCTTATTACTTCTTCCATGTAAATAAATGACTTAAAGAATACAACCAACATTTCAAAAGCAGTCCTTATGGCTGGGTTATAGCACGGTGGTAGAAGATCTACATAGCGTGGGCAAGGCCTTAGGTGCAAACCCAAGGAAGGAAGATAAGGGAGTAGGGGGTAAGATAGCAAAATTTATGGTAGGATAGCAAGTTGTCCCAGTGAATTAAGACATGTACCACATAAGCCTGGCAATCTGAATTTGATCCACCAAACTGACATGGAGATGCTAGGAGAGAATTGATCTCTGGCCTCTACCCACACAGAAATACCATGAGTGTGATCAAGCATACATATACATCAATTTTTAAAAATTCAAAAGCATCTAGTTTTTCCAACAATTTCATTTAAGTTTTGCATTTTTATGTTTATTAAAAGTCATGCAATATTCTTCAATTTTATTACCTCAACTCATCTTTCTAGTAATTATGTAATGGCCAATAGCACATCAAAAAAATTAACTGGCAGTATATCTTATTAAGAGTCCTGAAAAGCCTCTATATAACTGCTAATAGTTGCATTACAAGAAGAAACAATCTTTTCTACTGGTATAAACCATTTTTCCTGTGTATGTACTCACCCACCCACAAGGAAATCAAAGGTTAATTTTAGGTGTTTTCTTCTATCTGCTCTCCCCCTACTTGAGTTCAGACAGGATCTCTCACTTAACCTGGAATCCATTTTTTCCAAGCCATCAAATCCCCAGGATCTGTTTCCCTGTCACACAGGATTACTGATGTACTGTGCTACAAAGGGCTTTTACGTAGATGCAGAGGACCTGAACTCACATTGGATTGCAAGCATTTCACCCACTGAGTCCAATCTATACTGCCTTAAGGGCTGAAACAAGTATTCTTTAAGAAGGGAAGTGCTTTAGATCTTTTCCAGT
>PVIH01000060.1:476592-521526 GCA_004025045.1 Sigmodon hispidus
AAAAAAAAAAAAAAAAAAAAAAAAAAAAAAAAAAAAAAAAAAAAAAAAAAAAAAAAATTCTTTAGGACCAAAAACCAAGTAGACAAAGAAAAACAAAACTCCGTGACTTACTAGTAAAGTCCACCATATAATGTTAGCACTTAATTCTACTTTTACTTTTTTGGAGAATCACCAAGTACTTAACATACCCAAAGCCTTCCTATTTGCATGCACCTACAAAGACACACACAAGCATGAAATTGTTCAGTAGTATGGCACTTGCTACCAACACAGGAAGCCCTGAGTATGGTATGTGCAGCCCTCAGCTTTATAAAGGCACGGGAACAAAGAAAGAGTATAAACAGCTGCACCATTAATTAACATACCTAAATGTGAGTTACAGCAAACTCAAAAAAAGTCACTTAATTTTTAACTCATGGATGCAGTAATATTCATAGATGGTGATAAACAACAGTGTAAACTCCCCTCATATCAACCATCCTTTCTCCTGCCCAAGGCTTCTTACCTTGTATGTTATGCTAATGCACAACCAATTATTATTCAGGGCTTACTATGTAGAAAAGTTTATTATTCTATTGTTGGATTTACTTTTATATCCACTCTAAACAAAAGTTATCATAGACACCTTAAGACTTTCACTATCACAATTTTGGCGGACATGTAAATGGGGGGGGGGAAATAAAGACATCAAACAGGAAACAGAAAGTGCCCAAAGGATGAGAAGATTGAAGAAAAGCTTTATCAACAAAATGTTAAACAAATTATACGTCTTACTAATGGCACAGAACAAATACACCTTACTCTTTAGGCGTTAAAATATTAAGAGATACAAGCAAGACATAAAATGCTCACACTCTCTTCCCTCTCCTCTCCCTCGCGCACACACACACAACAAAACACAGTATTTGCCATTTAAACAATTCAGATTACAGGTACACTAAGGTAAGCAAATTACAAAACTAATATCCAATTAAATTAATTAACATTAATAGTATTTACATTTAACTTTTATACAAGTACCTACCAACAAGATTCCTGGGAACTTGAATGAAATCCTCCACAAATTCCAAAAAACCCCTAGCTTTTTTTACAGCCTCGGCACTCTAGGTGGAGGAAAGGAAAATACAAATCTGTCAATATCCTTGAACAACCCTAACCCAAAATACACAAAAAGGGAGAAAATTCCCAACTGCTGTTCTGTACCACAAATTTCAGCTTAGTCTACAGAACGCCAGTTCAGGTGAGGCCATCTGTTAAATGCACTTGCCTGCCCTGTACTATCAAACACAAAAGATACGAAAAGGTGCAAGCTGAGCATGGTAGTGCAGACATGCACTGCACGCTGAGTCCAAGAGGGAAAGGATCACTGCTGACAGGCAAGGCTAACTTGTTCTGCATGCACAGCAAGATCCTATCTGCATAAAGTTTCTTTGCTTGTCCAGAGACACATTTTTAAAATGACCCACTCATGAGGTCATTTAAATTTTAAAATCTAATAGGTACAATTTTTTTTAACAGGCTGGGATGTTTTTGTGCATGATTACTTTCTTTTATTGCTTGTTCCTTAAGATAAACCTTCAGGGGGGCTGGAGAGATGGCTCAGCGGTTAAGAGCACCGTCTGCTCTTCCAAAGGACCAGGGTTCGATTCCCAGCACCCACATGGCAGCTAACAACTATCTGTAGTTCCAGTTCCAGGCAAACACCAAGACAAATAAATAAATAAATAATAAATAAATAAAGTTTTATATATATAAAAAAAGGATAAACCTTCAGGAACTGTAAATATAATCATGTTACAACAGAAAAATTCAGTAAATTTCCGAGCCTACTCTATGGACACAAGACTCTAGGCAGTATGGCTCAAAGGCTGTCCTCATGTTTCACCGACCACTTTTGAAATAAGGATTATCTTATAACAGTTAGTCGGTTTTATTTTGACTCTTACCTCAAAAGTATTTCACTAGAAAATTAAATTACAGAAAAAAATATGATAAAACAGATCCTTATGTTCAAGTGAGCAAAAGCCGGAAACAGGTAACTTACCTCTCCATAGATTCTAAACGTTCCCGTATCTTCATCTAACTCAATGGCAGTGACTCCGGGAACTTTCCTAGCTTGCTGTATGTTACTACCATGTGTTCCTATCGCCAGGCCCATTAAATCTTCTCTCACAACAAATTCTTCATGAAAAGCTGCTGCTAGTTGTTTTGTGCACTATTGAAAGAGGAAAGTTATGGTTTTTCTTTTATAACCTTGTCTGCTTTCTAAAAAATATTGATGTTCACACCACTCAAAATAACCATGAAGTGGGGTTAAAAAAACATGTCAGTGTAGGTTATTCACACAACACAGCAGCAAACTTATGAGGAAAGTGACACATGAGACAACATGGATGAACGCCAAGAATGTTGACATTACTGCCCTAAGAGAAGCAAGGCAGTCATAAAGAATACTAACATTACACTTATATATACAAGCTATCAAAAAAAAAAAAAGATCTGTTCAAAGCTTGCCTAGAATATGCAAGGTACTAGGGTGTACCTCAGTACTTAGGGAAAATACTTTAAGAAAGATTTATTTGTTTATTATATGACATTCTGCATCCATGTATGTCTGTACACTACAAGAGGGCATCAGATTTCATTACAGATGGTTGTAAGCCACCATGTGGTTGCTGGGAACTGAACTCAGAACCTCTGCAAGAGCAGTCAGTGCTCTAAACCCAAGCCATCTCTCCAGCAATGGGAAAAATACTATTTTTAATTAAAGTTTAAAAAATTTAATTGGACATGGTGACAGGATGATCATAAATTAGATGCCAGTCTCATCAACAACTAATTACAAAGTGGTTGTGGGGTCTGAGGTAGAACAAAGTGGCAATTTGCTGTTCATGGTTTCAGTTTTATAGTAAGACAAATTAACACTAAAGAGCTGTAAATTTAAAAAGTTAAGATAATATATTGAATATTTTGCATTTATTTTTAAATTCAAGACAAACAAAAGACTAAATTTAACAAGATCAACAATGAGTCTCTTAGCCTCTTATAGAATTAAGGAAGCTCATCATAAAATAGAAGGAAATCAAAATATTTCAGTCTTAAATTCTAGTCAATGATTTTTAACAAGCTGCCAGCAACTCTCCAACTCAAATGGCTGTTTCAAAATGTATTCATATACTCTGTTTAGAACACACAGGGGAAGCCATAAATCGGAGGAATAAAAATTCCTCTCTAAGAACGAGTGTGCACACACATTCACAGGGGAGTAGTAAAAGCAGAACCAACACCCTCATAGAGTTGGACAGTATTAGGAAGGAAGAGTCCCAGAAGAGACAAAGCAACAGCATAACGTGAAAGATGACTATGAAGTCTACCTTTAACCCTTCTTCCCTTTTACAGAACTACTATAGTAAACTAAGGTCACTTATGACAGGTGATAGAGTAGGAAAACTGAGATTAAAGGCAGAACGAAGAATAGTAAGTTTTTCTGGGTATGCCTAATTTCTAATTTCTAAAGCTCTGTGACTCCTATTTCCCAAGCCAAAAAGAGGTATTTAGCATATACAAATGTAATGTTTGATAAAAGTAAAGCAAAAAGTTAATTTTCCTAAGGACTCTGGGTATTAGCCATAAATAGCTAGGTCTTAGGTGGCTTTGTTTCTAGTCACATAGTTTGAGAAATGGGAAAGTTTATGAGACACAAAAGCAAACCCACTTACTTCTAAATGCTTAGTGGCCTCTTCATTTCTGGACATAAGCATCAACTTCGTCCGAATACTTCGCAAATGCATATCACTTAAGATATTTACTCTCTTCACAGTTGCTTCGCTGGCGGACTACAAAGAAACATGTTAATCGCTCACAAATTTAATCATTTTTCCAAGAAAACCCTAACATAATCTTTAAATGAAGCCATCCTTGGTTCTTCTTACCTACTACCTATTTCTTTTCATCCTAAGCTCTCCCTCTCTAATGCAATCTTACTTTCTGAACTCCTGAACTTAGTTACATCTGATGCTCAGATATGTGTTGAAGGAAAAATCAAAAGATTTTTACACATTAACAATCTCCTGACATTATGAATGACATTAAGAGTCAGTCACAGTAATCCAACTTCAATCTTAACACCTGGCAGGCTGAGACCAAAGGACTGCTATTAGTCACAGCCAGTTTGGGACTGCATAGCAACACCCTTTATCAAAAAGTCAAGCAACAAACAACAAAAAGCCAAAACATTTGTTCCTTCCTTCTAAAGGAGAATTAACATAGCAGCAAACAACAACAACAAAAAGCCTCTCATACATTACTAGCAAATTCATTATACACAAAGCTTAATCTAAGTCACTGAAAGTAAATCTGGTCATTAATTAACTTAAAATATGGTATTATCTTACCAGTATCATTAGCTGGGTAGTTTCAGGATGATAAAAAATTCTGCACGCTCCTACTGCTTTCTTAAAATCTTTATGGGCATTTTCATTTGCACACCTAAAGTGAAAAAAATGTGAACCCAAGACTTCAGTAATTAAATTTAGGAGTATAATGTAACCTCGGTATCTCATTTTCCTCAAAGCGCTTTTGTTACTTCTAATTATGTGTATTCTGTTGTGGTTTTGTGAACATGAGTGCCATGCATCAGACGCACTGGAGCTTGAGTTACCCATAAATGGGAACCGCCCAATTTAAGTACTGGGAATCCAACATCTGTCTTCTGAAAGAAGTGTGTGTGCTCTTATCTGCTGAGCCATTTTTCCAGTTCCTTAAAGTTTTATTTCCATAAGATGCTGGCTGGCTGGCTGAGAAATGATGATGTTTTGTAGCTAATAAAAAAGAGTTCAATAAAATTACTTACGCTTCTCTCAAATCCTCAGGAACATCCACTGTGCACTTAAAGAAGGTGTTTTTTTTGACAGTTTTATTTTGATTGACAGGTCGGAGTCGTTCAAATGTGACTATTTCATTGTAAGTTGCATCACAAGCAGCATATTCAATGACATAAAACTAAAAGACAAAGTTCTTTTAAAAACTCATGTAAACAAAAAAATAAACCTTTAGATGATGTTCTAGACCTTTTCCACTCATCACACAGACACTATGCATACCTTTATACCATCAATATTATTTACCTGAGCCAAATTATGTTTGCAATCATGAACCTTGCTAGTCTTGAGGCATACCTCTAGAAAGAATCCTTGGTATTTGGCAATAAAAATAATAACTGAAAACTATAGCACAGTGACTGTTTCAAATACCTGATCAACTATAACTCAAGTGGGAGTTTAGAAAAAAACAACACTCCAAAGTTAGGGCGTTTCCTTGAAAAACAGTCACTTACCTCTCCTTTCATCATTCGAACTTTAGCTAGCCACCATCCACATGGCTCTTGGTCATTTGCTCTTGAATATACCTGGAAAGCAAAAACATTCCTTATCTTTCCACCCCAAAATTCTAACATTATTGTTATAAATGTAAAAATCTAATTAAACTCAACCAAAATGTTATTACTGAAACTAGCAAGCTAAATGCACTTAAAGTGTAGATAGAGATTACTTAAAAATAAGGCTGAAAGCAAACTTAGTTTCTTGAAAATCTATCTTACAAAACAACTCCTAAAGTAATTTTAAATAATAAAGAACTGCTTCTTACAAGACAACTGCTATTAAATATGTGTAACATATGTCAATACTGTTCACCAAAATTAACTGTTTTGATAACTTAAAAATCCAATTTTAAAAATAAGGAGGCTCAAGAGAAGCAACTCTGTTAAAACCATGAAATTCAATGTATTTTAAAAGTGCTTATCTAAAAAGTAAAATATGAGACATGATAAGTTCATTTAGCATAGTAAACATAACATTAAAAACTCCAACAAAAATGGATTTTTGCATTGTATTATTTTGTCACTGCTTTGTTTTTAAACAGGATTCTTAATAGCTCAGGCTGGTCTTGACATCTACATGCTAGTAACAAAGTTGACCTAGAATTCCTGATTCTCTTGCCTCCACCTCCACAAACCAGTTTTTAAATTTTCAACTATTAAAACAGAAAACATCAAAATTTTGGTAGTGTTTTTGGTTTATTTTTTGTTCTGTCTTTTTTTTTTTTTTTTTTTTTTTTTTTTTTAATTCACTTAAGTATGGTAGCATATGCCTACAATCCCAGCACTCAGGAGCTGAGCCAGGAAAATATAGTACAAAGGCTACCCTAGGATACCCAGCAAGACATGAAGTAATAAATAAGATGACTGGTTATACCTAGAGTTGATAAAAAAAAAAAAAAAATCAAATCATTTTATATTTCACAGATTCAAATACATTCAAGAAATGTGCCTTTCCTATAAACAACTGAACACAACTACATACAGAAGATTGAGTTATATGCACATGTCATTCTTTTATATTTAAGAGTTTTGTACCTTCAAATCTGGTATGCAAAATGGGCCCTTGAACTGAGTATTCAGAGTTTAAAAAGAAATATTACTTATTTACCTGAAATATTCAGCCTATGAAGTACATCAGTAGAACTTCTGTACTGGGAAACACATTGAAATGTTGATAATACAATGTACCACAAAAGACATGGAAGCTCTGATTGCTGGGTTCTTATCCCCCAACCTCCTGGTGGCTGTCTATGATCCCTTACAATTAACCAGTAAATCAACTAGTCTTATTATCTATTCTAATCTATCTGAAAAAAGTCAGCTAACCTCTGCTCATCTGCAAAATTCCAAGATTTAAGAGAACATTCATACAGAGAAACGCTGTCTCAAATACCCCAAAATTCATACAGAAAGAAAATTTATTTCATAAAACCATCAAATACAGGACTGAGCAGGTAAAATACATTGGATGTGAGGTCCTCTGTTCAATACAGACAAAACCACAACCAAACATAAAATTTATCAAGCTGAACAGCAGCTTGGGGGTAAAATGCTAGCCTCACATGAACAAAGACTTACGTTTAATCTCTGTTACTGCAAAAATGTAAAATCCGTTATCTACAGCAAAACTACTTTTATGTCCTGCTTTCAAACAGTATTCTGATCGATAAATAAAAAGTACAAGACACAAAACACAACAACAACAACAACAACAACAACAACAAAACCCCAGTAATTTAAGTAAGCAAAATAAAAGCTGCATGGTAGCAAACAGTTGTGATCCAAGCACCCAGGAGGTAGAGAAAAGAGGATGGACAGTTTACTGAGGGCTATGCAATGGCAATGAAACCATTCAAATAGAACAAAATCCCATCTATAGGGGCTGAGGTATGTAGGCATGGTAGAACATTTGCCTAGCATGCGTGAAATCTTAAGTTAGACTCAACTGTAGCAAACACTACATATATTTTTTTAAAAAAAAAAAATGTCAGAGATCAACAGTAAACAAACTTAATTTCAAAAGATCTTCAGTATCACTAGCAATCAAAAAGTTCAAGAGTTCAGTTCAGCAAACTTCTAAGATTTTACTAGTTCAAACATTTTGTAGACTAAAGAATGGTGATTTTGGTACTAGCAAAATCTTAAATACACATGCCTTTTGTTTTCACAGTCTACCTTAAAACAAACAAACAAACAACTCCCCCTGGCTTTTCTAATTCTTCTGTATGCCCTTCTGTGTGCCAAGTATTTTTCTCTATTCTCTATCTTATTATTCTGACAAAGGATCTCTACTAAACTTATTTTGTTTTCTTCAGGTAGGTTGGTAGCAAGTAAGCACCCATCTCCTCTCCCCACCAAACAGTGAAGGGTTGGGGCTACAGGCACAAATGAGAATGACCACACCAAGGCTGTTACCTGACTGCTGGGAAAAATTTGGCATGAGGATATGCTTTTTGTTTTAAAAATAACAATTCTGATCTCAATTCTGAATACACTCACATCAAGGAACTGTGTATCTAGCTAAAATAAAGAAATAAATCTGCATGAGCAAACATGAAAGTATCTAATTATTAATTACAATTAGTAAATACAAAAGTCCAAACATGTAATATAGCCACAGTTATTACAACTTAAGATTCTTTATAAATACAAAGGAAAAATCTACAGAAGGAAGAATCTACAGAGATACTCAACTCTAGATGACACAAAGCTAGGGCCACTGGACATCACATCTATGCTAAAAGGGTGGTTTCATTTTTACTTTTTATAATTTTGTGTAATTTCACTTATTTTTAAAACTTAAGAGATGGAGAGATGGTTCAGCAGTTACAAACACTCATTGCTCTTCCAGAGCACTTGGGTTTGATTCCTAATACCCTCATGTTGCTTACAACTGTATGCAACTCCTATCCCAGGAGATGCATGCCCTCTCTTGGCTTCTCAAGCATTAGGAACACACATTTATATGATGACAAAATATCCAAACACTAATCTTTTTTTTAAATTTCAATTAATGAATGAGATGATTCAGAAGATTAGTCAATCCACAGGAGGCAAATTTTAAATCTTTTCCTTAAAATTTCAAAAATGAACAAAGTTTGATTACATCCTAATTTATGTTTTACAAAACTGTATAGAGAGCAAATTTTTACCAGGACTGAACTATAAAATAGAAAATAAAATACAAAACAATCTAGGAATGATGAATGGTTCCTCAATCTGACATAAATGTTTTCATCACAACTAAAGAAACAGGCTGTAGATGGTTCAGAGTAAGTCTGAGCTAATATGGACACAGACTAAGGGAAAAAAAATTAAACATCCTCAGCACCTCACCACTGAACTAAGGTTTTGTTCTTAATTTAGGCTGGATTTCCCCACCCTAAATAGAAGATTTGTTATGGAATGATCTTTTTTTGTACACTAAAGAGGTGAACCACCTTCTGACTGGTTCAATAAATGGCCAATAGCTAGGCAGAAACAGTTAGGCAGGCCTTCCAGGCAGAGAAAGGAAAAGAAGAAAATGAGCTGAGGTGTGGAAGAGACACCAGAGAACAGTGAGGAAAACAGAAGGTGCAAGATGGAAGGAAGGTAAAGAGCCCAGAGGCAAAAACGCATAAATGGGTTAAGTTCTACGAGCTAGTGGAGCAAGGAAAGCTTAGGCAAAGCTTTCATAATTAATAGTTTCCACGTCCTTCTTTGTAAGCTGGTGGCTTAAAGGGAAAGAAGTCTGTTTATAGAAATTTATAATAGTTAGCAGCAAACGTACAGAAACTAGGCATGTTAGTAATGTAAAGCCTGTAATCCCAACACTTAAGGAAACCAAGGCAAGGACCTCTCAAATTCTAGGCCATCCAAAAGGGAGAAAAATGATTTTTAAAAATTATCTCTTAAACTTGACTTCCAGACATTTCTAATTCTAGAACATTTAAACTTAAGTTATTCTTTTCTTAACTTCTTGATCTGGAATTCCAGAAGGGAAAAAACACACTGGTAACAGAATTAGACTTTAGAAGCCAAAAATAAAACTTCCATCCTCATATAAAAATATTAGAAAATGACAAAATTCTGAGAGAATCACGTTCAACGAAATATAAAGACAACATGGAAACCTGCGGCATCACTGCTATAACTAAGTATTTCCCAGCTCCCTCCCCAAACAGTTCCACAGAAATCACTTGGTTTCCCTGTGCCTCAAGAAGACTAATAGTATGCTGCTTTCCTATTACCATGACAAAACACCATGACCAAGGCAGCTTAGAGTTTTCATATTGAAAAGTGCAACCACAAGGTAAAGAGAAGTGGGAAAGACATGGGCTTTTGAAACTTCAAAGCCTACCACTAGTGACACATATCCCTCAACAAGGCCACCCCTCCTAATCCTCCTCAGACAATTCTACTACACCTTTGGAACAAACAGACATTAAAACATTATGGGCCTGTCTGTGAGGGCCTTTCTCATTCAAGTAACCACATACATCTAGATTGCAGTTAAGGGTTTCCTTAACTAAGTTATAAGTTATTAATGCTGATTTTGGTGAAATTAACTATAAGACTACATTTATTACTTAAGGAGTGGGCTCAGAGCACTAAGACACAAAATTGTTAAAAATTGTAACACAGTTTTGCTCTAACAAAAGCAAAACAGTAAACCCACCTGTTTTATTCTTTGTGGTGATTAAACTGTCAATTTGACAGTATCTAGAATCACTTATATAGAACAGACCTCTAGCTGTGTCTATGATGGAGATTTCAGAATTAATTAACTCGAGCTGGGAAGGCTGACTCTACATATAAGTAGTGCTATTTCATAGCCTGGGATCCTGGACTTGAGTGAACTTGAGTTGAGAGGTAGCATCTTCCTGAACCTCAAATTCCTGCTACCATGCCTTCCCTACCAATATAAACTGTACACTCAAACTCTGGGCCAAAATAAACTCATCTTTAAGTTGCTTATCTTTAAGTTGCTTGTTAGATACTTAAATAAGGAATAAATAATATACTATCTAGCCCTATTAACCAGGCACAACAGAGACTTAAAAGCTAAAAAAACCAAAAAATCTCTTTAGTAATACCATACCAAGAGGATAACAAAAAATCACGATCAATGTTCTGAGCAACAAAAAAAAAAAACAAAACATTTTTTTTTAGTTTCTGTACTTTGTAATTTTTCCAGGCATTCCTACACTATTCCATAAAGCAGTTCATAAATACGTACATATAAAACTTAGTGGTTTGAATGAAAATGGCCTGCTGATCCAGGTGTAGAAATCTCAACTACTTCTCCAGCACCATGTCTGCCTGCATGCCTCCATGCTTTCTACCATGATAAAATCGGACTAGACCTCAGAATCAATTAAATATTCTGTTTTATAAGAGTTGCCATAGTTATGGTGTCTCTTCACAACAATAACCAAAAACACTGAAACCCAAATCACTAAAACTAGTTTTAGAAAATTACTAACACTGTGTGGTTTTTTGCTAGATTTCTGTAAAAATTAATGAATGCATTTCATTTTGTAAAACTTTACCAAGTCTACCAAAGCTAAAAATAGTAGCACTGACACATGAATCCATTTCTCACTTAAGTCTCCAGGAACATTACATTAGTTACTGCCAGGAAAAGGAGAATGACTATCCATCAGCAATAGATTTTCCCACAAGGGTATTTATTTATAGCAAAAAATAGGCACCAGACAGACAACCTAAAAACACATACCTCTACTTCATCTCCTTCACTAATTTCTTTTTTTATATCAGGTGGTGGTGGTAATCGAACTTCATTAAACGGAACCTGGCGTTCTGGTTGCCAGCTGTAGGATTTAAAGAAGAATTAGTACTTTTATTCTAGCAGACCCTAATATGTATAAGCTATATAAATCTCTGCCTAAGGCTTTGAATACATTTCAGTTAGTTTTATCATTCAGAATGTCCTAAAGAGAAAAACAAAGAACCTTAGTTCTTTAATTTCTTGAATAAGTTGAGGTAGAACAACTTTTTGCATTCCTTATAAGCTTTATAATTAATCCTGATAATATAACACTTCACACTGCTTATCTTAAGAAGGGCAAATTACATTACCACCCTGCAAAAAAGACAGGCTACCTCCTCAATAAGGTTCAAAATAATATTCACAGGTACCAAATGAAAGTGGTCAAGTATATGATGTCAAAAAACATAATTCCACAAATTACAAGATAATGAAAACAAATTAACTGTGGTGTCCATGTTCACACAAAAGTAGTAGTACAAATACTAGTGTTTAGGGGCTGAAGAGAGATCTCAGTGGCTAAGAGCTCTTGCTACTTTCCCAAAACTCAGCACACACATGGGATCTCCCAATACCTTTAACTGCAGTTCTAGGGGATGCTCTCCTGGCCTCTGAGACAACCAGACATGCATTTGGTGCAGATATGCATGCAGGAAGAACCACCATACACATAAATTTTAAAGAATATTTTAAAAATTTACAGTTTAAACTCAGAGTTTATGCCTAGATGAGAACTTCTGTGAGTTCAGCATACTCACAGAGTCAAGACTCAATTTTAACACAAACATTTCCCTCAATAATTTAACTGAGCTAGAAAATATTAGAATCTAGAAAAGGCTCAATCTTTGTAGGATTTCATAAGTCCAGGATTTCATGGTTCTTCCTTTTACCATTATTGTCTACATGGTAGCTTCAAAGACAGAAGCCATCTCAACATCTGTCTCTCCACAAAGTAGCTATTAGAAACTCAAGCAGTCACGAGTTCAATAGTTCTTTTAACCTTCATGTTAACAGGTTCTTTTTTTATAACCTTTTCCAACCAAGCCTAGTATACTTGTCACCCTCACTTTTAGACTGCCTAGCCTCTAGAAAACCAAGAGAATATCAATTCTTATTAGCACCAAGCAACTAAAGATAGACTCAAATTCACTACTTACTAGTAACTCCTTGGAAGGGCTTTTGTCACCATTTCAACATTATGGGCCTTTAACATCACACTACTTGTGCCATCTACTTCTGTAAAATAGCTGAGTGAATCCTATCCACACATATTTTGGTAAAGAGCAACATGAAAATGGCAGGTAAGTTATCAAAACTGGACATAGAACTCATGAGAAGCAAGCACTCAAAGCACACCCATTCTACATCAGAATCATTTTCCTCCTGGCATAAGCAAGAACATTAGGTATTATCAATCTTAAAAAATTAAGATGTCAATAACTTACTTATTTTCAAAAACAACTGTGAGGGAGTCTTCATGGACATCCTTGATAAATCCCTGCATGAAACAAAAAGTCTCATCAGTATTAACGTTATTACTTAACTCTCAAAAACCTGTAATAGATTTTAAAACTATCAAATTATGAAAAAAGACAGATCAAGGAAGACCAGTTGGCGTAAGTCTGTTCCAGCATTGTGGGTGCTAAGGCAAGAGGACTGCTGTTAGTTCCAGGCCAGCCTGGACACACACTGAAACCCAGACAAGGCGGGGGCTAGATAAGACCCTGTCTTTAGAATGAGAGAAATGAAACACTCAGGTTTAGAGACACTCAGTTTGTAGAATACTTGCCTAGTATGTTGAAAGCATAACCCCATCCCCAGCACAATTCAAGAATGATCGTGAACTCCAAGAGGATCACAAATTCAACGTCATTTTTGGCTACACAATAAACTGAAAGCTAGCCTTGGATAAGGTAAGAAAATTGGGGGAGGGGTGAAAAAGAAGAAAGGTAGATGTGCCAGTCAGTCCTAGTCTCAGTCCCCCCCCCTCTCTCTCTCACACACACACACACACAAAACCACTATACTCAGCAACAACCACGGGGTTTGAAAAGATTTTGAGATGTGAATTTGGTTTTCATTTCTATCCATTTGTAAAAAGCTGTTCTCTAATCCTTGAACTCTGGTTATAACAGAAGTTTATGGTTTCAACTACCTCAAAATAAGCGAAACAAACAAACACATCACATACTCATCCTTGGAACACAGGCATGAATTGAATGAAGTAGTTAGTAGCAAGGTGACAACTGAGAGGTCCGAAACACAAATTCTAATTGTTGTTAAATAAAAACTCAAAGCCAGCTACTGGAGAAAAGGCTGGAATTAGAAAGGAAATAGACTATAGTCAATTCTGACCCAGCTACCTTCCAAAGTCCTCAGCCTGGCTCTCACTCCCTACAGAATCTCACATAGTCTGCCTACGCCTCCTAAATATCATCTTCTTCACTCAGTTCCTTCACTTCCAGGTTCAACTCTGCGTCATAATTCTAGAGTTAAGATTAAAGGTATGTGTTACTACAGTTTCATAGTTAGGCCTTGAACTCACAGACACACAAAAATATCTCTGACTCTGGAGTTTGGAGATTAAAGGGTTAGGCCACCACTAGGTCTTCACCTGCTAGGATTAAAGGTGAGTTACCACTCTACCCTGTGACCCTCCTGGCTTGACTGTGGGTGGATTTGTTCTCTGATATTCCAGACTGAATTTATTAAATATAAAATACATCATCACAAAGGTCAGTAATTTTAGTGCTGTAAGTACCTAAACACTTGTTAGGTAACATCCTAATTCTGTAATAACTTAGACACAATTTTAATCTAATGGACTTAATTAGGTTTTATATATCAAAAAATTTAATTTAAATAATGTACAGCAAAATACCTAACAAAATTAAGAACTCAATTTCACTCTAACTATTAAATTTCAGGATAACTCTGATTAAACAGCATTTTGAACTTAGACATGTTCTTCCCACGGTCTTTGTTTTTCCTTAAATGTTAGAGCCTGAAAGACAGCTAAGCAGATAAAAAAGTACCCATGATACCTGTCTTACGACCTCAATCTGACACTGGAAACCAATAGTCAAAGAGAGGGCTGACTCCAAAGGTTATTACTTCTGCATGAATGCTGTAGCATGCAACTGTGTGCACTAACATACATTCAATTTTCCTTCTCAAATTTGGCTGTAGTTAATATACTGTCTCGAAACCATCAGATTACCAATAAACATAAAATCGATCATTTTCTTGAGTTAATGTACTTATCTTCCTCTGGCTAACACTACAGAGTCACCTCTATTCTCAATATCAGACAGCTAAGCAAACAGCCAGAGTTATTAGTGTCCAACCAACCAACACTAGTCAGTCAAGGAGAAAAAAAAAAAAGCATAACAGAATTTATTTTTTGTATCACATAGTACCTACAAGTAACTATTTTTAAGTAGAACAGCAAAGGAGTGTGGTGGAGACTGGCTTGTTTAAATTCTTACTTTGATCGAGCGATACTATTTGACAATTGGGTAATCACAGCATTTAAAAACATTTAACATTGCTGTCAACCAGAACCGCAAATCCCTCAACCCTAGTCCAGTGCTTCCATATACAATTTAATCCACTGGCCAATTACTAAACATTCTTCTCAACACTTACACAACCTCAAAACATGCACTAAGGACTAGCCATACACACACACAAACAAACACACACACACACACACAAACACACACACACACACACACACACACACACTTAGGATTTGGGCAAATCGCAATACTTCTGTTTGTGCTGCCTTAAAATCTATTTAACACTAAAGTTTATGTCAAGATAATTTACAAAAGATAAAAAACAAAACTTGCAACTGCTTGTTAAGTAACAAAGCAGTTTAAAAGAGCAATATTTAAATGTCTACTATCAATTAACAAACTAAAGGCTACAAAAAATAAACCAGCAGAATGAAAATCAGACAGCAAGCTTAGAACAACCCCAGAAAAATCTCTGTAATTGAACAGTCTCAGAGAACGTAGCAGATGGAACTACTTATTACTCACTATAACACAGTATGACAAGCTGTAAGAATATAAGTGACTTACCAACCAAATGCTTCCTCCTGCCCACTCTCTCAGGGCTTGTATATAGAGTAAGCTATGGCTGATTCTATTTCTATAAGCTATTCTAATCTCCAGACTGCTATAAAATTTAGCTTGATACAGGACCAGTAACTTTTGTTGTTATTGCTTTTAAGTATTCCTACTAAGTAACTGCTTCTGGCCTTATACTTGTCACTGAGCCCTACAGGCCTCAAACTTTTGGCAGTTCACCTTAAGTAACAATGAAAAAAAGTTAGTAATTTGGTATGTTTGCAAGCTAACCAACAACCAATGTACTTTGTAACATGTAAACAACAAGCAACTGGAAAAGAAGGGGCCGGGCTTCCACTAACAACAGCAATAGAAAATCTGTTGGAGGAAGAAAAAAATACTGACAAAAATCTCTGAAAAACCAAAATAAAAACTTCAGTTGTGGAAGAAGGAGCCCACAGGTAACAAGAATATCTGATCAAATAAATAGTAATGCCTACTTTAAAATTCAATGATCATGACAGGGGAAGACTCTTTCAAGCATGAACACAGACTGCACAAATGCTTCTCTAGGGGGCTGGAAAGACTGCTCAGAAGTTAAGAGGACTGACTGGCTGTTCTCCCAAGGATCCTGAATTCATTTGCTAACAACCACTTGGTGGCTCTCACCATCTGTAATGAGATCTGGTGCCCTCTTCTGTATGTAGTAGACTACATACATGATAAAATAGTTTGGGGGAAAAAAGATGCTTCTCTAACAAGTAATTTAGGAAGGGGGTGGTGGTCCTGACTATCCTAGAATCTCAAGTTCACAGAGTCTGGCTTAAAAGGAATTTTTAAATGGGGGAAAGAATAGATTATTTTTAAGCAGTATTGGGATGTTTGGTTATTGATTATGGAAAATGAGGCTGGGAGGCACAGGGGCTGTAACACCAGCACTTGGGAGGCAGGGCAAGCTCAAAGGCAACAAGGACTAAAATAATAGATCTATGTTCAAAATAACCAAGGGATGGAAACTCTAATTCAATGGTATAAAGCATGTGTGAAGTTGTGTCAAGTCGTTGTACTAATTAAATCTGTCATCACAAAGTAAATGGCTAGAAGACTTACAAACTCTGCCAGGCACGACACCATGTACTTATATTCCCAATGTTCAAGAGAATAATGAGTTCAAGGACAATCTAGACTACAGTGAGCTTGAAACCAGAGTAAGTGAACCAGAGAATCTGTCAGGATGGAGAAAATAGAATTAAATAAATGTTTAGGGGGAAACCTGAGCGAATTATGCATAGTCCGCATGTAAAGATCCTCTGTAATCAAAAATTTTAAAAGATACAAACTTAATTAAAACAGGGAACACGATAATCACAAACAGGAGGGTGGTTTTAACTGTAAACTAAGAGTTAAATTCCTCCAATTCTCCAGTCAATAAGAACATCAGGATAGACCTAACAATGAGAAGGAAACAGATCATCTGGAGGGGGGAAATACAGGTTTAATATATAGAACTTCTAAGATGTTAGTGTGTTACAATTTATTCTACCTTTGTTTTTCCCCCTCCTGCTTCCCTTTGTTTTGTGAATATACATCCATTCTGCCGTTAAGTTATCTGCCAAAGGTACTTGGCAGTTCTGAAGTAGAAGCATAGTAGCTTGAACAACACAATACAATATCAGCTGAACATAATTGTTTTAAAATTACAGAATATCAATAGAAAAGTTTTCCAACTTGATCCCATCAAATTATAAAGGATCCCACACCTATGAGCAATGATGTAAATAAATTTTAAGGGCTTAAAGTCTGAGGTTAATCAGAACAAATGATTTATAAACCTTGGTTCCAAAAAAAGTTAATTAGCCTTTGAACCTTCCAGACCTCTCATTTTAGAGAAAGACAAATTGCAACAATACATATCAACACAACCCAATGTTTCACTGCCTGGGAGGTTATAGTTTTGCATTGTTTTTGTTTTTTGTTTTTTTAAATTTCATTCTTTCAAGTACTCTTTTCAAAAAGGAGCAAATGAGGATTAAGTCTGATACTTATACTGTCAATAAAATGGTAGACTTTCATAATTATAGAACAAATTGTCAAAACCCAATTTATAACAAGAAAGCACAATTATGATTATGTTCTTAACACAAATTTGAGTTAAAACAAACTTTAATGTTTAAAATACTGATTAATATAGCTGAGGTTTTGCTAGAGCCACTAGACATGAGAGGTCTGTATAGCTTAGAAAGAGGCAGTGATCAGGTATCAGATGTTCAAGGTCATCTCTAGTCAGTTAAAGGAGTTCCACAGCAACCAGCCCCCTCACAAAAACATAAAAAATAAAAAGGCAGTAGAGATGCACCCTTTTGAAACCACTGTCACTAAACTGAGGCAGAAGAGGACAGAGAAATTAATGAGATGGAAAAGGAAAAGAAGACATCAGCTTGATCAACTTCTGGTCAGCTAATTGCAGCCCAATTAACTTTTGTTAAGGTGCCTGCAAGGGGCTGGAGAGATGGCTCAGCGGTTAAGAGCACCGTCTGCTCTTCCAGAGGACCTGGGTTCAATTCCCAGCACCCACATGGCAGCTAACAACTGTCTGTAGTTCCAGTTCCAGGCAAAAACCAAGGAAAATAAATATATAACTGAAATAAAGTTTTAAAAAAAAAGGTGCCTGCAAATAGAAAGAATCATGCTTAATGCCTAAAGAAATGTATGACCAATATAGTTGTCCTCCTTTTCCAGCTGTAAACCTTCAATTCTGGAAGTGTCTCATAAAAATTCTAATTCACAGAAGACAAGTCTGAACTCTCTTATGAGAACCTTAAAATGTAAGATTTTACCTATAATCTATAATCTCATTTAAAGTACCTTTAGAGATACCCTATAACCTCATTTTCTAAAAGGAGACTAGAAATGGGGGGGGGGGGTGTTGGCATCCCTTTAAGAGATATCATCAAAGTAACTTGAGAGCTACCAAATTTTTATATCCCTCTCTCACTGAGCTTTTTTTTTTTTTTTTTTTTTTTTTTTTTTTTTTTTTTTTTTTTTTTTTTTTTTTTTTTTTTTTTTTTTTTTTTTTTTTTTTAAACTTTATTTTATTTATTTGCCTTGGTGTTTTGCCTGGAACTGGAACTACAGACAGTTGTGAGCTGCCATGTGGGTGCTGGGAATCGAACCCGGGTCCTCTGGAAGAGTAGACCGTGCTCTTAACCGCTGAGCCATCTCTCCAGCCCCTCACTGAGACTTTTAAGAAGCTCACACCTATGTTTTGGTGCATCTCATTGTTTCCCTGAGCATCCTGTTTTAAGGCCTATGTTAACATCTCTTACTAATAAACACTTAAAGCAGTCAGGTCTCCCTTGGGCTGCAGTAGATGACAGTATGCAGCACTGTCTCCACCTCCCAGGTCCAACCACCACTGCCAAAACCATCTGGAGCATTTATAGAACCTACAAAAGTTATTACCTATAAAGTAACTGACTTCAAGCTCATTTAATAAACTTTTGGATGAATAAGACTCCACCAAATGCCTTCCTCTTATTCAACCTATTACAAACTAATTTACACTCCTTACAAAGGGGGGAACAGAAACTAAAACACCAAAGCTCTCTACAAACCAAACAACTAAAAGCAATCAGGAACTAAACAAAATGGCAGTTTAAAAATGGTAGCATAAACAAAAAAATACTAGATTTACATTATATAGAAACTCAAACTTCAAAGTACAGGTTAGATCTAAGTTTTCTACAGAAACACAAACTACTAGGAGCAAAAGCAAACACAATTTCCTAAAGTGGAAGCCAGATGTTGGCCTAATCTTTAATTTTAAAAGTGATTTGTGTATCATGTAAAAGACCTGTTCTTTTTTCTTTCTTTCTTTCTTTCTTTAATGTGTGTGTGTGTGTGAACAAATGTGTCTCATGTGCTTGCAAAATCCCACAGATGCCAAAAGAGGGCACCAGGTCTGCTGAAACTAGAGTTACAGGTGGTTGTTAACTGCCACATCCAGGTCCTCTGCAAAACCACTAAGCAATCTTCAATGTTTAGCCATTTCAGGCTTCCTATGGTGGTTCTGATCTTTAAATTTCAATCTATTAAAAACCCTCATTGGTTGAGAGGGAAATGACTCAATGGGTAAGGGTATTTGCTGCCAAGCCTGCCTACCAGAGTTCTATCTTGGGAAGCCAAAACAACCAACCCCCAGTAGGGTGAGAAAATTAATTTCTGAAAACTTGTCCTCTTGGCCACACACATCCCACACAATTTTAAAATTTAGGAGTAGTTCAAATTGCTCCAATGCCTCTGGCCTCCCCAGGAACCTGCACTTCCATACACATTCCTATATACAGACACACAAACATAATTAAAAATAAAAATAAGCCAGTTATGATGGCACATGCCTTTAATCCCAAGGCCAAGCCAGCCTAATACAGCAAATTCCAACAGGTAAAACTACATAGAGGGAGACCTTATCTCAAAAACAAAAAATAATCAACCAATCAATTAAAAATAAAAACTAGCCAGGTGTTATAATACACACTTTCAATCTCAACATTCAGACAGGAAGATCTCTGAGAGTTCAGGGCAGCCTCAACTACAGAGCAAGTTCTAGGTTATCCAGGTCTACAGAGTGGGACTCTTTCTTAAAATAATAATTAGTAAAAATAAATCATTCCAAAAAATACTATGTCGTTATGGGTCACAAAGGACCTCTCAAATCTAGCCTCTAGTTCACATGTATTTTCACAGACTGACATGACAGTACTACCTTCAAACAATGAAATAGTCTAACAGGTTTAGTAACTGGTTTTTTGTCAGTTACTGGTATGAAATTTTAACTTTTTCTAGATTTGGTACAACAGAAATGGTTTTATGTATTTAATTTATTAAAGGTAATTAAAAACACTTCATTTGAGGCTCAGGTCCTGACTTGAAGCAAACTTGTGGTATAGTAATACAATTCTAAAATCAAATTAACTTCTCTACTAAAAGCACTAAACTCAGTGTTAAATGCTACTGCAGTTAAAGAACACTGCTGGCCTAATTTACACAAGTCTAAGGCTTCTGTTATTCTTGAAAGTGGTGGAACTGCTTAGGATTATGATTTGCCAGATTTGGGCAACTAAGTGTTTATTCAAAGGTTCATTTTCCAGCTCCTGTGTAACTTCCAGTTTCGATTCTGACAATTCTGCATCTCTGAAACCAGGACGCTTCTTTAAAAGTCTTAGAATAGCTGATAACCCATGCCAACATTTAGGCATGCTAGGACTCGGTTTGCTTGGAATTGTTCTGTATCACTTGACTCAGTAAACCACTAATGAAGTACCATTCTAGGGCTGGAGAGATGGCTCAGCGGTTAAGAGCACCGTCTGCTCTTCCAGAGGACCCACGGTCGATTCCCAGCACCCACATGGCAGCTAACAACTGTCTGTAGTTCCAGTTCCAGGCAAAACACCAAGGCAAATAAATAAATAAATAAAGTTTAAAAAAAAAAAAAAAAAAAAAAAAAAAAAAAAAAAAAAAAAAAAAAAAAAAAAAAAAAAAAAAAAAAAAGAAGTACCATTCTAAGGAAGGACTGAGTCGTCTCAGCAAGAAAAATAAATAAATAATAAAAAAAAATCAAGAAAGCACCAGAATTAATAGTTGCAGAGCCAAAATTCATTCAAGAGATCTTACCAATAATAGGAACACTAGGAATACTCGTTTAAGATATATTTGCAACAATTCTCAAGGCACTGAGGAAGGCTCCTTGAAAACAGACTAGAACAGACTGTTTAATGGTGCTTTAAGCAACTCATTTAATCTGCATTTCCCATTTTAGGTTTCCCAATTAAAGACTGTTTCTTTTAAGTACTAAAAGATAGCCAATCCTCAGAGTAATATAATCAAGTTTTCTCTTACAACTAGTATTGTATCATTGTAGGTATAATAAAATGGCACAGATCTTGCACAAAACATCCAAACCTGTATGTTGTAGAATGAGATCATAAAAAGCAACAACTAACTCAGAGGAATAAATACGATCTCATTCTACAACCCCAGGCTGGATTTGAACTTGCAGAAATCTCCCCATCACAGTCTTGGTGGGGAGCTAAATTTCAAGGCTTGAGTCACTACACCCAAATTACTTCCTGGACTCTAAATCTAGCTCAACTACTTTAATATCTTGGCCATGGCTTACATTACAGACCTACATGCATGCATAGAGTTAGAATATCATGTTGTTGTACAGTTTCCTACCCTACATGTATACATGTAGAGGATTTTCTGAAAGGAAAAACTAAATACAGCTGTCTTTTATAATCAGGGTTCCAATATAGCCCAATGCAATTAGGCATTCATCCACTGTGTATTATGAAGTAAACTACTCACTTCTCACAACTCTAGAATGTACTATCTAAAAAACAGTGTTCTCAGATATCGAGATCCTCAACTGAAACTGTCTTATGCCTTCCCCTTCTCAGGCACCTTTATGTAAAACAAAGCAAAAGGGAAAAAAATGACAAAAAACAAACAACTTGAAAGGACTGAAGCGTCTTACACTGAGACACCCTCGTACGTCAATGTTATGCCAAGGAGCACTTCATGCTACTACTCCTTACTTCCAAAAATCCGCAGCAAACCTCCCTCTGACTTATCTATAATTAAAGATGGGGGGTTATCAAGACAAGAAAAAAAGAACTTCATTGAATATTGACACTACATTATAGCAGTTTCACTATTAAAACTGTCTCAAATCAACATGTGATAAGCCAGGAAATTAAGAAAGTAAGATTTCTCCCTAGTTTTATTTCTCAACAAGCAAGTCCAATCCCTCCTGAGCCTTTTTTGTGAGTTTTCCTAGAGCACCCAAGGTTTTGTGGAACAATTAAGGGTGACACCATATCAAACTAAATATGCAGATCTCAATAACAGAAAAAGGATATCCTAACAGAAAAATGGACAAGACACCAGGCAAACTGTAAAACAAATCCAAAAGGCAAATCAACATTTTTTTGGCTCAGACATAAAAAGAGCTATCAACTGGTGATTAAAAAAAAAAAAAGTTGTTGGGGCTGGAGAGATGGCTCAGCAGTTAAGAGCACCGTCTGCTCTTCCAGAGGACCTGGGTTCGATTCCCAGCACCCACATGGTAGCTAACAACTGTTTGTAGTTCCAGTTCCAGGCAAACACCAAGGCAAATAAATAAAGTTTAAAAAAATCCTATAAAAAAAATTTCTAAAAAAAAAGTTGTCTTAAAAAAAAGTAACTTACTATTAATAATTATTTTGTTTTCTGCAGTTTTTAAGTTCCTTTCCAAAATACTCTTATTTTTTGTGTTTATGTCACACGAATGCATTTTTGTATGTGGGTGCCCATGGAGACCAGAGGTTGGTATAAGGTTCTCTTCCTTCAATCATTCTCTATCTTATTCACTGAGCCAAGGTCTCTACTTGAACCTAGAGCTCACCAATTCAGCTACTCCAGACAGACAGTTACCCTCTAGGATTCTCAGTCTGTCTCTTCTGAATACTGAAATTATAGGCAGATTGTTATGCCCACTTAGCATTCATTTGGGTGGTAAGTTTCTGGACTCTGGTCCTTACATTTCTGTGGCAAGCACTTTATCCACTGAGACATCTCCCCAGTCCCTAAACTACCCCTTTCTTTGAAATCCATCCAATGTATTGAGGGTTGATTACTGACAAATGTCTGAATTTCATACTTACAATTATGTAATCACTACAAATTACACTGTATGCAAAAGGTTAAGTACATGATTCTAGTTTTGCTTTTTTTTTTTTCTCCTCCCCAAATGGGCATACTGAAAATCCTACATTTGTTTTGGAATGTGTATCCATACGTAATGCTATGAGCATAGAGATAAATCTCTGCTCACATTTATTTGGAAACAGAGGGAAGAAAAAACACCAATCACAACCACCAGGAGAAAAAAAAAGAAAAACATTTGGACCAAATTTGTTCATCACACTAATAATAACTTACACGTGTAAAAATTGAATGTGAACTTTGATACACATAAGTGTATATCTTTTAAAATGTGTGTTGATGGGCTGGAGAGATGGCTCAGAGATTAAGAGCACTGACTGTTCTTCCGGAGGACCTGAGTTCAATTCCCAGCAACCACATGATGGTTCACAACCATCTATGATGACATCTGGTACTCTTTTCTATATACTATATACATAATAAATAAATCTTTCTTTCTTTCTTTTTTTTTTTTTTTTAAAGAAAATGTGTGTTGTTGAGCATGTATTCTCAGCACTTTGGAAAGATGACATAGAAGGATGATGAGTTAAGGGGCCAGCCTGGACTACATAGTGAAATCCTAATTTTTAACAACAAAAACTTTTGTCCTTAGCCAAACACAGTAGCCTATATCCCCAGCTGTTAAGGAAGTTGATGATTATTTCCTGGTTCCAGGAGCCTGACACCAGCCTGGACAACATAGTAAACTGCTGTTTCTTTTTTCTTTTTTTTTTTCTTTTTTTAAAGATTTATTTATTTATTATGTATACAGTGTTCTACTTGCAGGCCAGAAGAGGGAACTGGATCTTATTATGGATGGTTGTGACCCATCATGTGGTTGCTGGGAATTGAACTTAGGACCCCTGGAACAGCAGCAAGAGCTCTTAACCTCTGAGCCATCTCTCCAGCCAGCTTTTTCAATTTCAAAAGAAACTCTACTTCGAACAATTTACATTTAAAAAACTATGTAACAAATTTAAATAAAAGTTAGCTTAAAAAAAAAAATCAATGGATACATGCTCTACAATAAAGTGCGCAAATATTACTACAGAATCACATCATTACTGAACAAATTCTATTTAAAAAAAAATTATCAAAAGCTTTCCTTCATAAGCCTTCTGTGGCTCAGTGACAGAATGCTAGTTGTGTGAGGTTCTGGTTTGGATCCCAACAAGCAAGTAAACAAATAAAAACAGCCTATGCATCAGCACTGAGCACTTAACTCTTCTAAACACAAGACTTATCCTCGACTATACAGACAACTACCACTGCTTGAACAATTCTTGAAATAAAATGACTTAATGCTTCCACATAGCTACCAAAAACTCCCCTAATTTTCCTGTTGCAAAGTACCAAAGTTCCAGTTACCACTGTGTGCACCATGAAGTTATGACCACATCAATGCATAACCACAAAAAAGCCATTTAAAATGTTCAATTTGAACCAAATCAAAAAGATGTAAATTTTTTTTTTAAACATTTTTTTTAAATAATTTATCAACTTTGGTTTTTAGTTTCTTTTTTTTTTTTTAAACTTTATTTATTTATTATTTATTTATTTGCCTTGGTGTTTGCCTGGAACTGGAACTACAGTCAGTTGTTAGCTGCCATGTGGGTGCTGGGAATCGAACCCGGGTCCTCTGGAAGAGCAGACAGTGCTCTTAACCGCTGAGCCATCTCTCCAGCCCCCAAGATGTAAATTTTTATAAAGAGAACTAAGATGACACAACAAATTATTTGTGCTAAAAACCAACACTAATTTTTTTATTTATTCAAATATATACTGAAGCTACTATTGCAAATTTCACCAGGATTACCAATGATTCTCTAGTCACTCTCACAAAACAGATGTGCAAACATAGTAAGGGTGAAGCAGAAAAAAATGATTTAAAAACCCTAATACAGTAAATAATTGTGTTTGCCGTGAACAAATGAACAGAAATTCACTATTAAGTCAATGTGCTATTTAATGATAGTTCAATTTTACCATGGCTTTCAAACTAATAGGCAAATGAATTAAAAAAAAAACTATATATATTGTATACTATATATAAATGTAGCATATACATACACACATGCATATATGTTCAGATTAACAAAGCAATGCTCTGCTTTTATTGCTTAATTTTATAATATTCCAACTACTACTTTGTAAACCTAGTCTTAGAAAAGCTGCCTCAGCAGTTTGTTCCTCTTCATTAGCTAAGCACTCCACCCAAAACCCTTTTTAAGTCTTGCCATTCAAAAATATTAAGTGAAAAATTACTGAGATGCTGTACTGTAAGAACATTACTCAAGGGCTGGACATAAATATTAGTCTAATATGGACAAAGCTCAGAGTTGCATTTCTAGCATAGCCAGAAAAAATTCTTAACAAGCAGTTCATTAAACAAATATGTGTGTGCATTTCAAATATTTCTAAGTATTTTACATACTCAGTAACACAAAGGTGAACAACTGTGGAGGGTGTAACCATCCCACAGAAATATGAACCATGTATGTAACTTAAAATAGCCATATTAAAATAAATGAAGGCAGGTGAAGTTTTAAAATATTTAAAACCCAGTATGTCCAAAATATTATTTCAATATGCAATTAGTATTTTAAAAACTGTTAATGTTTTATATTCTTTTTCAAACTACCACAATTCTGACTAGTGTATTTCAGTTCAGTGGCTGTTAGCAACCATTTGGAAAAGAAACACATTCTTAGAAAGTAAACATTAATAGAAATCAGCCTAAATCTTTTTTGCAATTATCTAAATTCAGTCCTCCACAGTCTCAGTTTATTAATAATTTACAACTAGTAATTTTGAAAACTACTTATTTGTACTTAAGAAAATCACACTATACAGCTGGGCATTGTAATACTAACCTATAATCCCAACATTAGAAAGCAGAAAGATTAGAAATGCAAAACGATTTTCAGCCACATTACAAGTTTGAGGGACCCTACTTCAAACAAATTGGGGGCAGGGGATACAGTTAACAGTTAAAGAAAATAAGCTCCAGGAAGGCAAAAACTGACTAGGAATCTTGAATCAACCTGATTTATAGAGCTGCATGCAACAGGGCTTCATATTTCCCCAAATAGTGTTAATTATTTGTTTCACTGTGGTTTGTGACAAAATTAGAAATGCTCATGTACAACATCCAAGAACAACCTAAGAAGCAATCTGAATGTGAAGTACTAGCCATTGTTGGAGCTAGACAGGCTCTGAGTAAACTCACAAAACCCCTCATGTTCAGCAACTTTTTACAAATGGTAGAAAAATACAATTACCTCATTCTGCAGATGAAAAATCTAAAACCTCACAACTACACACTACAAAACTAAGAATCATTCTCAATAGTGCAATGGAATACAATCCCTAAGTCAAAATCAGGCTCACAAGATGGCTCAGCAGGTAAAGGCACTTGCCACACAAGCTTGGTGACCTGAAGAACTGACTCCCCAAAGTTGGCCTTTGGGCCTCCACACTATGCCCACATTCACAGACACACACGAAGTCCATTACTCAAAATTCTTTTGATGAAGTTTAAGAAGTATCATAAACTAAAGCAACTAAAAATGAGTTAAATGCCACCTCAGATACAGCATAATCTTGGACAAAGTACATTGTCATCATCCATTCCTTGTATTATAAAATGAATTAAGTGCATTCAGGTATGGCCATAAACACATTTATATGCCATCATTCCAGTGGAAGAAGCAGGTGGATCTCTGTAATGTCCAGACTAACATAACTTATGAGTTCTAGACTAGCCAGTGCTACACAGTGAAACACTGTCTCAAAAACAAAAAACCCACACAAAACCATACCCTATGAAGTCCCTGAGTATGCAGGAAATCTGCATTGAAGCTTAACAGAACATCTAATAAATAACAGGCTGTCAAGCTATTTCTTTTACAAAAGACACACAAACATGATACATAAATATATAGATACATAAAAAAGTCAAGCCATATCTACTTTTAGACAGTTTTTATAGCTTTTGTCTTTAGATTTTTATTATGTATTTCTCCTATAGATAAGAAAATGAAACCACAGTCATTTATGTTTTTAAAAAATAAGTAAATTCAATAATAAAGTGTACATGCCTATAATCCCAGGTCTGGAGAAGTGCAGACAGAAACATCATTAGTTCAAGGGCAGTCTGGGCTAAAAATAGCAAATTTCAAGCCATCTTGAAATATTTCAGACCCTGTCTTAAAATTACAAGCTTCCAATTTTCTTTCCCCCTTATAAACAGCCACATTTAGCCACTACTCCTAAACAAAAATTATAAATTGGGTATGGTTGTACAGGCCTGTAGTCACAATACTGAGTAGGTGAAGGCAGGACTGCAAATTCAAAACCAAAGTTACATAAAACCCTGTTTGAAAACACAAGTTATTGAGACCATTCATTTCCACCTAAATTTCAACATTTACAAGAGCCATGTTTTACATACGTACAACTTAAAATCATTTTAATGTATCAGAATCTATATATATTAACAAAGAGTTCTAATAGTAAGGTAGCTGACATTTCTCCCTCAAATATCACATTTAGAGTTGTTGGCCAGGGTAGTTGACATGGCTGTATGAACATCACTAGTTTAGCCTACCTACCTGGAACTGTTTTTATTGTTGTTGTTATTTTGTGTGTGCAGAGGTTAGAGAACTTGAGGAAGTCTGTTCTCTCTTTCCATCATGTGGACTACCTTGGTCAAACACAGATTGTCAGGCTTGGCAGCAAGCAAGCACCTTAACTAGCTGATCCATCTCTCTAGCCACTGTTCTTTTTCTGAACTAGAAGGCTGATGTTCCTGCCTCTGCCTCTCCAGTGTTGGAATTTTCAAGCATGTGCCACCAGGCTAGGCCTGGCTTTGAACTAAGCTTTTGTACTCACTGAAAAGTCATTATGCCCTCAGCATACCGTAACTCCTTCACGGTTAGTTTGCTGTTAGTGAGAATATACCTACTGCACACTACTGATCTACTTTTACTTTTAACGGTAAGGTAAATAAAAAATTATGGATCTATTACAATACTTGGAGATGTGTCAATTATATAGTTAAAGCAGAATAGTAAGAGCTCTAAATTAATTCTGTTTCCGATAGAAAGGGCCCCAAATTTCATTTCATCTGTAAAGACAGAAAAATTCCTCCACAGGAACCAAAAACCGAGAGACTTGCTCAACATTTACTACTTAAAATTGTTTATACACCACAGACTAAAGCTTTAAAGCCACGGGTGCAACTGCCACAAAACCTTATTCATGTTCAACCCGAAATTATACAATGCAATCACATTACAAAATTTCATGTTACAGGATGTTTTGTGCCACATATTTGTGGAAAAAAGCTATTCCAGAGACTAAGAGGATCACATGAGCCCAAGGGCTCTTTTCAAACCCAAACCCTCAAAGTTTAGCATCAGTTAAAAAAAGCATGTTAGTGAT
Source organism: Sigmodon hispidus (assembly GCA_004025045.1). Lineage (NCBI taxonomy): Eukaryota > Metazoa > Chordata > Mammalia > Rodentia > Cricetidae > Sigmodon > Sigmodon hispidus. The sequence continues at coordinate 505,010 of PVIH01000060.1, forward strand.
GAAAATTGGCACAGTTACTTTGGAGTAATGGAGTGTGTGACAGTTGGTTTTAATTATCAATTTTAAACAATCTAGTAATCACCTGGGAACCTTTCAATGAAACATTGTCTAGATTAATAAAGTCTATGGGTATGTCTGAGAAGGACCATTTTGAGTAGCTGGAAGATGCACCTATTATGGGATGGTGCACCATTCCCTGGCCAGGAAAGAGTAGACAAAGGAAGCAGAGCACAAGCATGCATTCATTAATTCATTGCTCTCTGCTCCTGACTAAATAAATGTAGTATGAGATGAATCAAGTTCCGGCTGCCTTAACTTCCCTCAATGATGGACCATAGCCTAATAAATGCTTTCTCTCTTTTCAAGGTATTTTATCACTATAATAGAAAACAGAACTAAGATATTTATCACAAATAGGATTGTTGGAACAGATGCACAACTTTAAGTAGCCTTCTTAGCAAGCCATTCAGTTGCTTGGATAAATTATACAGAATAGAAACTCTTATCTCTTTTCAGCCTTCTAGCTAGGAGTATAGTACATTCTACCTCAGTGAGTTTTCTAAAAAGGAACCTTGCCTTAGGTAGGAAATGGATAGAAGCAGGTTATTTCAGACCAAATTACACTCGGCCACCAAGTGTTTTACATCATCTTCCCACTCTTTCCCATTCCTAGATTTAGAAAGCTGCAAAGAGACAGCTCTAATTATAAACACATTGTTAACAGCAAAAACAATATATGCTCAGCATATTGTTTACCATATATGAATTTTTTTTAAGAAAAGGCTATCCTGGCATTGGGTACTATCTTCAAATCTTCAGCTCTTCACTGACTCTAAATTTATAAAGTTTAGTCCATTTAAACAACGTTTAAGAGCAGTACCTCAAGGCAATATATTGACCACCATGCTGCCTTTCAAACTCAAATGACAATTCATAGTGCTTGTGTCTCTATATTTCCAGACAGTGGAAAATGTAAACAGTTGGTAAATTCAAAAATTCAGAATCACTTATATACTGAAAACCACCACTAAAAAGAAAAATTACAACAAAATAAAAATGCTAACAGCTCTTGACTTTACTACTTCTAGTTTTTTCCATTTCCAAAATTCCTTCACTATTTATCTTCAAAACTGAAAAAAATTAAATTCCTCTATGCTAAATATAAGCCAAGCTCAAACACTATGTAATGTTTTACTTAATTCTATACATATGAAATTCTAGAGGAGACAGACTATGAAGATAGGAAACCCTAGAAGCTAAAAGGGTAAAAGGAACTATTCGTGCAACTATTCTATCCTTTCATAGTGGTGGTTGTGATTGCACACAAGTGTCAGCATTTATCAAAACATTTAGAAAGTTTAGGAAAAAGGAAACAAAAGCTGTTTTGCAATATGTAAATTAGCCCCACTTTAAGAACTGAAGTGACAGAAAACAATGAGCTGTGGTGTGGTAAGAATTTTTTCAACTAGGAATGGTGATAGGACTTAGGCTGATGTAGAAGGATAGCAAGTTCAAAGCCATTGTAAACAACTTAGAGCTTGTCTAAAAATAGGTGTAGCTCAGTAGCTCTCTTGCCAAGCATGTATAGGAAGGGCTCTAGCAAGGTTCAAATTAAGAAGAAAAAGGCATTTTTCCCCTTGGGAGACCTTTCCATCCTTTTGCACCTTTCCTTAATAAACCTACATTGGGGGGAAGCAAAGGAAGACTAATACAACTCAAGTGGATAATTTCACTGCATTAAAAAAAAAAACCCAACATTTTAGACTACTTCAAATCACAGAGTTTTACACCAGTACATTACATGATAACGAAGTACAAATCTAGAATTCCCATTTGTTTACTTTTAGGGTTTTTCACCACCTACCATTTTGGTATTCCAGGTTCCTGAAAACTGAATCTTCCATAAGTACACACACAATAGATTATGGAAGGAAAAATTCCAAATGTTCAAAGTACACAAAAATGTGGTTTAATGTCCTTCCCAACCTTTGTCAAATCTCCATCTCATTCTGAATTGAAATGGGTGGAGTTCAGTCTAAGCAGAACCAGTTTTGCAGAGTATGAAAGCAGATCAATAAACTGGGGCCCTGTGGGACACATCTGTCATTTTAGCTACCCAAGGGGCTGAAGCAGGAGAATTCCAAATTCAAGGTCAGCAAGACAGCAAGGAACTACAGAACCAGTCTGGACAACTTATTGAAGCCCTCTCTCAAAGAAGAGGAGGAAAAGGGAGGGGTGGTGTCAGATCAGACCTGGATGGTAAAAAGCACTTGCTTAGTTTAGTATGTACAAAGTTCTAGGTTCAAAGCAACCGTAATCAAATACTTGTATTTCACAGTTCCAACACGGATACTCATTGTTAACGGACTAGGAGGAAAAAAAAACCCACACCAAAAAACTGCAAAAAAAAAAACCTTGAAAGTCAAACTGACTATATTGTAGTACATACCTTACCCAGTAAAAGAAATGTTTTTCTGTCCTCACGATGCAAAATAACTTTTAAAAAATCACTTTTCAATGTGCAAGGAAAAAATGATTACCTAGAAACTGTACTGATAAACAGTAAGAACTGAAACTTTTCCATAAAGTAGGAAGATAGTGTATAATAATGAACCTTATCTAGGTAGGAAAATATTTTTAAGTCCATTCCTTGTGGCTCAGCTAATCATATCTGCTATCTTTCAAATGGTAAGCACTAGGTTTTAAACCTGGAACATACTAACAGATCATATTAAAAATTCCAACAACCACTATTAACTCCTTTGTTATCCACGAGGAAATTTACAATCACAAAATTAAAAATATATATTAGGTCCTTCTTTCTTTGTCAACAAGCACCTGCCTATGTTATTACCACGTGACAAATCAAATCCAAGGTGCTAATCAGCAAGCTGGGGGGGGTTCATTGCAAATTAGAAAGTAGTTAAGACTAGATAAAATCCTCTGGAATAAAGGATGTGTTGAAATGAAAACCTGTGAGAAAACATTCTACGTACATACAATACTCATGTACTAGAAGAAGGCCTTAATAAAAATAGCCAAGACTCTCAAACATCTGAGATGTTGGCTTAGAGAATGACTGACAGACAACAGCTGGGGGAGGTTTTGTATTGATTCGTTGAAATCCTCGCACACTTATTAAAGAGAAATAAGGTGAAAAGGCCGTTACTATGGAAAAATAAACTATTCAGACTTGGTGTTCAACTTAATGGGCGCCCACCCTTTTCCAAATTCCTCCACTTAGAATCCTCCTTCCGTCTCCCAGCCACGCATGGCCTCCTCGCAAAGGAAACAAAAAAGAACCCCATGAAAGGCTTTTTAAAAAAAAACCAAACAACAACAAAAAAAACCCAAAAACTACCTTCCCAGAGGACTGTAAAGAAACGCGTCCCTCCCACCTGCCGCCTGGCCCCGGTTCACCTTCGAACCCTCCCTTTACAACTCGCTTTTCTCCCAGGCGGAGGGGCCGCCCGCTCCCCAGGCCGCAAGCAACCCCAGCCCGCCGCCGCTCCGCTTTCCCCGGGGACGCCGTGGGCTCGCACGACCTCAGGGAGCCCTCCGAGTCCGCCACAACGCCGCGGGCGAGGCACAGAGGAGAGGAGCCCGGCAGGCCCGGCCGCCCCGGGCTCATAGTGAGCTGCCCGCCGCCGTCTGCGCCCCCCGCCCGAGCGGCCAGGCCTCGCCGGCGCGCCCGCACCCCAGCCCGCAGCTCCGGCTCGCTCGCCCGCGTCTTGGAGGCCTCGACCCGGGGCGCTCCCGGGGAGAAGGTAAGCCAGCGCCCGCCGCCTTGTTTCCAAACATAACGGAGCCCGGGCCCCGAGACCGTTAAACCGCGCCGAGGGCAGACGCCAGCAGCACGGTCCGGCCGTCCCCCGCCGCCACCCGCCACCGCGCCTCGGCCCCCGGGATCCCCGACGTCCCGAGACCCCGCTTCCGATGCTCAGCTCCCGCCCCGGCCGCCCCGCGGCCCGTACCTTGTAGAAAGCCCCGTTGGAGCCGCGAACCTCCACCGTCAGCTCCGCCATGTTGGAACCGCAAAGGCCGCTGGGAAGAGATTCTAGAAACTTTCCAACGCGAAGGGAGGAGGGGGGAGGGGCGAGCGCCGCGGGGGAGGGGCGGGCGGGCGGGAGAGGGGCGGGACGCTCCCGGCCCGCTCCCGGGCTCTCCGCTTGCGGCGCCGCTCTGCGCGGGTCCTTGGGCGGCTTCCCTGCGGCGGGCCGCTCCGCCCACGCCCACTCCCGCGCGTCCCGGCTCGCGCACAATGAGGGAGGCGGACCCGCCCGGCGCGCCACACTCGCCTCGGGCTCGGCGCGCGGGGCGACGCTCCGTCCGCGATATCCCCGGCGGGAGCTGGCGGCCTCGCTGCGGGGAGCCTTGCCCAGGGCGTGCGGAGCTCCGGCTGGGTGTTCGCCCCTGCCTCGCCCGGCGCGAAGCCGCCTATTCCCTACTGATCACGGTTCCTCGGGACGTTAGGAGACACTCTGGAAACTTTGGCGAATGTTGTGCCGAGATGTTTGCCTTAGACTCAGTCTCTCTAGCTCAGGTTGGCCTTGAACCCACGCAGCCCCTGTCGGAGTGCCGGGATTACTTTTCAAAGACTTTTTTTTCAAAAAAAAAAAAAAAAAAAAAAAAACAATGAGAAAGTGTATTTTCCCCTGATGCATAACACATGCGGAGTTTGCAAATAGGTTCCAAGAACCATGTGTGACTTTACCAGAACCTACCCCAGCTCTGAAACCCATTATAGCACTAGTATTTGATTAATTTTGATTAAGTTAATATCAAACTTCTGAAAGCAAGGCTTTTGGAAATAGTACTTGAAGAATTCGTTTGTAAGTGCGTTTTTATCTAACTGGTTTCAAAGGAAAGTTGATATATTCTTTGCTTTATTTGGATCTCACCGTGTAACCCAGCTGGGCTCTGCCTACTACCTCCTTGTAGACATGTGTTACTGCTCAGCTGCTCACAGTTTTGTTTGCTTGAGTCAAAAGTCTCATTAAGCAGCCCAAGATGGCCTCCAAATTGCCACCATTTTCTTGCCTCAGTCTCCAGAGTGCTGGGTTTGCTAGTGTGAGCCCCCACGCCCAGCTCCTCCTTGGCTTTTTTTTTTTTTAAAAAAAAAAAAAAAACAAAAAAAACAATACATTTTGCTTTATGTAAAATTAACCCATTTTAAGATGAAAAGCTCAGCAGCTATCACGACCAATTTAAAACATTTTCATTACAAACAAAAAATCCTGCTACTTGCTGTTACTACCAGTTCACCTGAATTCCTCAGACTCTGGAAAACTGCCGGTCTGTCTTCCATGTGTACATTTGCCTAGCCTACATCTCGCATATGAGTGGAATTGTGCTTTTGTGACTGCCTTCTTCCATTCAGAATGTTATTTTCAAGGTGCATTACTAGGAATCCTTTTTTGTCACAATATTACCATTGTATAAGCACACCACATCATATTGTTGGTGTGTTTTTTTATATGTTTGAGGGTCAGAGTGTTGAGAATTGAGACCAGGTTCACACCCTAACATACACTCTACCACCAAGATAGACGCATCACCATCTACTTAAGCCCTATTATTTGTTCATCATTCAATTAAGGGCCAAAGTGTAGTAGCCCATACTAGTAATTCATGATTGATGTGGAGAATACAAGAGGATCAGGAATTCAAGGTAATCCTCAGCTATGTTGCCAGTTCCAAGCCAGCCTGGACTACAGGAGGCTATGACTCAACAAAAAAAACTCCATTGATGGTTGAGTCATGTTCTCTATTAGCTGTTAGAAGTAATGCTGCTAGGGTAAGTGTTCAATGTGGTGGTAAGCACCTTTAATTCCAGCACTCAGAAGGCAGAGGTAGGGGGATTTCTGAGTTCAAGGCCAGCATCAGAAGAGATGGCTCAGCAGTTAAGAACTCTTGTTCTTGCAAAAGACTGAGATTTGATTGCTAGCAGTTACATGGCAGCTCATAATCATATATAACTCCAGTTCCAGGGGATCCAACACCCTTTTCTGATCACCTAGGCTACCAGGTGCACATGTGGGCACAGACATTCATACTAGCAAAACACTCATAAGCATAAAATGAATATGAAAATTCTTTTTAAACAAATGTTGCTGCTAGGTAGAGAGTGGAGGAAGACGTGAGTGATTGAATATGTATTGTGGACACAGGCAGGGCAATGTCAAGGATTCCAAGGCCTCAGACCCATGGTACAACTTGTCAAAGCCATTACCCATATGAACCAGGTTCATGAGGAATAACAAAGTTTTCCTCTATTGATCAGTGTGTGAAAAAACTAGGAACTTGGGCTTCTTCCTCCCAAGGGAGAGTTAGCCTCCTGAGATGAACTCACCTTTCCACCTGTGCTGCACCTAATAAACACAATGAGGTTCCAGGTGGAAGCAACAGAACCCAACCTGGTCCCAGCTCACTATGTGTCTGTCATTTTCATTTCTTATTTTCTCAGTGTTCCTAGTAAGACTCCCAAGATGAGGCTGCTTGAGTCATAGCACTGCTGTGAAGATTCATGTTTAAGTTTTTGAAGTCTATTCTCTTGGCTATCTACCCAGAAATCTACTTGCTGACTCCCATTGAGATAACTCCATGTTTAGCCTCTTGAGAAATTGTCATACTCTCCCAAAGTGGCTCCATGTTTGCCTTCCTTCAGGAAGTTCCCCCTCCACTTCCTTCTCCCGGTCCTTCCTCTTTCCTTCTGTATTGTTGTCTTTAAGATATTGTTTTGGATGTTTGTTTGTTTGTTTGTTTGTTTGGAATAGAGCTGCATAAAGTTCTACTTGATCTAAATCAAGGGATTCTAGATGCTCTGAACTTTGAAAAATAGGAGTTGGTCTTTTTCAGACCTTGTATATTGCAAATATTTTAATTGAGACTCCCAGCTAACATCTCACTATTTTTTTAGGTAGGTTGATTTCTATCAAATAACTGAGCTTTTCTAGTGTCTAGTGACTAATTCACCTCCTAGGAGACAAAAATAAGATGTAAACTTTCATTTTCTGTTTCCAACAGTCAAACTGGTAATTGCAGCCTCTATAATCTACTTATAATGACATATGACATAAATTTAAAATAACTTTATTCTTACCATTATTATTATTTTAACATGTGCATGTGTGTGGGTGGATGGATGTTGAGTTGAGAGGACAGCTTTATGGGGCCAGCCCTCTCCTTCCATCCTTTACACAGGCTACAGGATTTTAACTCAGGCTTCCAGGAGGTAAACACTTTTCTGTTCAAGGACATTTCAAATTGGCTGAATGTGTAGGATTTAGAAAAGGCAATGGGCGAAGGAATTCCAGGAAGACAAATGCACTCTGCACCCAGCATGTAGATTACTGTCTGTTTTCTGGCTATTGTGGTGGTTTGATGAAAACAGCCCTCTCTTTCAACTCATATATTTGAACACTTGGTCCCTAGTTAGAGGAACTGTTTGGAAAGGATTAGGATGTGTGGCCTTGTAGAGGACGTGACCTTGAGCCTTGAGGTTTCAAAAGTCAACACCATTCCAAGTTAGCTCTCTTTGCCTGATGGTTGCTTCTCAGGATGTAAGCATTTAGCTACTGTTCCAGTGCCGATGTGCGTGCCTACTTGCCTCCATGCTCCCCGCCATGATTGTAGTGGACTTCTGAAACTGTAAACCCCAAATAAATTCTTTCTTGTGTAAGTTGCCCTGGTACTGGTGTCTTATCACAGCAATAGAAAAGTAACTAAGATGGTATTTGGTACCAGGGAGTAGGCTATTGCTCTGATAGGCCTGACTGTACGTTTGGATAAAGAATGGGGAAGACATTGGGACTTTGGACTGGGAAAATGGTTCAACGTTGTAAGGGGTGTTCAACAGGTCACCCTAAAAGGAACTTGAAAAATGGCATTGCTGACAGCAATGAGGAATGTGAAGGTCCAGCTCAAAATCTTTCAGAGGGAAACAATATTAGCAACTGGGCTAGGAACTATTAATTAGTTAAATAACTAATTTGTAAAGGATGTGGCTGTCTTTTGCCTATATGCTAAGAATCTACCTGAGGTAAATTGAAAAGTTTTGGACTAATTTCCTTAATAGAGGAGATTTTAACAGCCTATAATATTGAATCTGTAATATGGTTATTAGTAATCACTCTTATCCAGGTCTACATGAGAAAAAGAAAGGAGAGCAAAAAGAAATAGAAAATGTCCAGAGCACAAGAGACTTTAATGTTGAAACGGAAGCTTGTGTTGAAAAAGATAAGGAGAGGCCTCATGCAAAAATGAAATAAAAGAATTGGTGCCCTCAGAAACTTATCATGTAAGTTTCCAATTTAGGAAAAGAAAAAGCCTGGAAATCTAGGTCCCTAAAAAGCAACAACCAGGAAAAGCTCATGCAATGTGATTCAAGGAGAAGGCTTGGCTTCATCCCAGTGGTCAGTCAAGTCTGGCAGCATTCTTAGGTGGTCTGCTTCAGGGTCACGAAAGATTCAGGAGTGAGGGGCTTCTGGAATTGTCCTCTAAAGCAATGGTTTTTAGCCTGTGAATTGAGACCCCTTTGGAGGTTGATTGACCCTTCCACAGGGGTCACCTAAGACCATCAGAAAACACAGATATTTATATTATAATTCATAACTAGCAAAATTACAATTATGAAGTAGCAACAAAAATGAGTTTATGGTTAGGGGTCACCACAACCCAAGGAACTATGTTAAATGGTTGCAGCATTAGAAAGGTTGATAACTACTGCTCTAATGTTATAAATGAAGCCAGGCATAAAACAGGGGAGTCAGTGCATGGAAGCCCTAAGGGTCCATAGCATGAAGCTGGCAAAGTGAATCCTAGATTATATGGGAGATCCCAAGACATTGGAGATGCCAGAGCCATGAGATGCCTGCCAAGAAAGGCTACACACTTGGGTGGAGCCAGCCCTTGAGAGAGAAGTGTGTTACAGTCAGCAAAGTAATTATGGTAGAGCCATTGAAACCCTCTCATAGTGGACATAGACTATGGGGCATACTGGCTACAGGATTTGGGGTTTTGGTCTTGCCTTGATCCAGTATTTCCCCACAATGCCTACTTTCCTCCCTTTTAGAATATTAGTGTGGATTTGATGACACTGTATGTTGGAAGTATGGAATTTACTTCTTGATTTTTACAAGGATTACCTTGTGGCAATTAAGAGGTTGCCTGGAAGCTCAGAAGAGACTTTGGACTTTTAAATAATGTTGAGACTGTGAAAGACTATGGGCCTTTGGAAGCTGGACTAAATGCACTTTGTATTATGATATGGCCATAAACCTATGGAGGCAAGGGAATGGAAGATGGTTTAAATGAGAATTCCCACTAAAGGCACACACATTTGGTCCCAGGTCAATAGAACTATTTGGAAAGGATTAGGAGGTTTGGCCCTGTTGAAGGAGGCTCTGAGGATTCGAAAGTCCATGCTGTCTTAGTCTTCTAGTTCTGTGACGAGAGACTATGAACAAAGAAACTTATAAAAGAAAGCATTTAATTTGGAGTTCACAGTTCAGAGGGTAGTAGAATGGTGGTGGTAATCTCTGTGACCACCATGACCAGCAGAATAATGATCTGTGGCAGCCCCGAAGGAAGTTCGGTACAACATGACTCAGTAGCTGGTGTTGGTTCACACTTTGGAGCCTGATCCCAAGTAATTAATTTTAGGTATATTAAACCACAGCACAATTTGGGAAAACTTTCCTGATGACAATTAATGTAGTGATCAAATAAAAATTGTGATACTGTGTATCAAATAAAAATTGCCTGAAGATCAGAGCACAGAGCCAGCCACAGAGGTCAGGCAGTGGTGGCAAAGACCTTCAATCCTAGCACTCCTAAGGCAGAGGCAGAGACCTGTGAGTTCAAGGCCAAACAGACTGAGGCAGTGGTGGCACACACCTTTAATCCCAGTTCTAGGAAGGTTGAAATAGGAAGATACGGCTGAGCAGAGAAAAGAATGTAGGGTGGGAAAAGACAGGAATTCAGCCCTTGTTCTTCCCTTTACTTCCCCTATTCAGTCTGAGGATTTGTGGAGACAGGGTCTACCTTCTCCTTTAGGCTGAGGAGTGGCTGGTGAGAAGTAGCTATGACTTTTTCCTTTGTCTTTCTCATCTTTTAGTATTTGCCCCAATATCTGGCTCCGGGTTTTTATTATAAGATCAATTGAGATTCATACAACAAATGAACATAATCCCATATGCACAGGAAAGCTTAAGATGTGACTATGTTAGAACCCCTTGTAAATTTCATATGACATCTTCCATAAAAATGGTTCTATAAATTGACTACATGTGACACCTTCCATAAATATAGGTTACAGAGATTGACAAGCTCATAATAAGTCTCCCACAGTAAGTTCATGATAGGAAACATGGAAGCAGAAAGGCAGGCATGGTGCTGGAGCAGCCGCTGGGGGCTTCCATGTTGATACAATAACTACAAGGCACAGAAAGAGAGAGCTACCTGGGAATGTTGTCACCCCAGTGACACATCTCCAACATGGCCAAACATCCAAATACTTCTCAAACAGTTTCACCAACTTCAGAACAAGCATTCAAATATATATGAGCCTGCTGGAGACACATATGCCATTCCCATTCTCTCTCTCTCTCTCTCTCTCTCTCTCTCTCTCTCTCTCTCTCTCTCTCTCTCTCTCTCTCTGGAATATTTATTAAACTAGGTGAAGATGTGTTGAATTTGTTTATGCTGCAGTGGTTTAACTAGGTGTGTTGTTTGTGTTTTGCTGCATTTGTTTAATTATGTAAAAATGTGTGCCCTATCACCTTGCCTGCCTAAGGCACCTAGTTGGTCTAATAAAAGCTGAATGGCTGAGAGCTGGCAGGTAGGTAAGCAGTTAGGAGGGGGAGTCTAGGTAGGAGAGGGAGAGAAGAGAGAGGAGGGAAAAAAAGAAGACATCTAGGGCCAGATAGCCAGAAAACTGCCAGCTAGACATGGAGGAAGCAGAAAAGTAGTACATACAGAATAAAAGAATAGTAAAAAATCTGGAGACAAGATGTCGATGAAGAGAAATTGGTTAGTATTAGTTGGAAGAGCTAGTGGGACAAGCCTAAACTAAGGCTAAGCATTTTTAACTGAAGAGTCTCCATGTCATAACTGCATGCACTCTCTCTCCCTTCTCTCCACCTCAGGGTGTGTCTTAAGTTCTCATCTACTGCTCCAGCACCATGCCTGTCTCTCTCTGCTGCCATGCTCCCTACCATGACGGCCATAGACTCATGCTCTAAACTGTAAGCCCCCAGTAAACTGTTTTATATGTAGGTTGCCTTGTTCATGCCTTACCATAGCAATAAAATAGTAACCAAGACAGCTATGTAAGTGAGTCATACATTTACATTTTTGTGAATTTCTTTTGACAGATTTAGCCAATTTGCTCAGGCTGGCCTCAAACTGAAACTTCTTCAGCCTCCCCAGTTGCTTAGATCTCAGTCATATGCCCTGCACTAGTGACATAGGTCTATTTTTCTTATCATCTTCAAAAGATATTCATTATAAAAATGAAAAAAGTTGGGGGCTGGAGAGATGGCTCAGCGGTTAAGAGCACCATCTGCTCTTCCAGAGGACCTGGGTTCGATTCCCAGCACCCACATGGCAGCTCACAACTGTCTGTAGTTCCAGTTCCAGGCAAACACCAAGGCAAATAAATAAATAAATAAATAAATAAATAAATAAATAAAGTTTTAAAAAATGAAAAAAGTTATAAAACACACATTTAAAGTGTATATGTGTAATTGTGACATAAACTATGGTTGACAAACATATTTTGGAATTTTGTCCTGTCTAAACATTTACATTGAACATATATGATTACCAAAAGATAAGAAAATTCACTTTCAAATGCTGTACCATGAAAAATCTACAACTAAAAAAAAAATCAACAACCACTAGAGATGAACTTATAGAAAATACTTTGTTGTATGGGGGTGTAACTCAGTTGGTAGAGTATTTGTCTAGCATGCACACAGCCCTGGGTTCAATTCCCAGTACTAAATCAACTAGACAGAGTGTACATCAGTAATCAAGAGATAGGGTCAGACAGGGCTATCAGAAGTTCAAGATTATCTTGGTTACACAACAAATTTGAAGCCAGTCTAAGCTTCATGAAACTGTCTCAAAAAACAGAGAAAGCAGAAGCAGTGGTGAGGTATTTTAACTGATACAATAAAATATCTATCTATACAAAGCAGACTGCCAAATGCTATATATAGAGTCAACTTGTATAAATAATGTATACAATAGCTAAAAATGCACTATAATGACTTCCACAGGGGTGAAGGTGTAGCTCAATGGTAGGGCACACATCTCCCTCCACCAAGGGGCATGGGAGCTTTGACCCAAATGTTAACTGTGGTCTCTTATATCAGTACTATTATGGTTAGTTTATCTTTGTGCTTGCTTATGTTCGCTGTGTTTCCCACGTGAAAGAACAGTACTTCAAAAAGAAAAAAAAATAAGTAAATAAAAATAAAATATTAGCTCTGATAATTTTTTCAAGTTGCACATTAAACTGAACTCATAGTGAGATTTTTGTAAGTAAATAGTGTAGGCTCCATTGCTTTGGGCTAAACTTCTGTACTGAGCGCCAATAACTAGGCTGAAAAAAATGAATTGCCCACACTGAAGTCCCATGTCCTTAAACTAAAATGAAGTAGTTCACTGAGAAATCAAGAGGATGCATTTTCCAGCAGCCCTGAGAGAGATTTACGTTCTGTTTCAGTTTAGACCTTTAATCATTATGGAACTAAGCCTGGAATAATCTGATTGTCCTCTGTCTGCTTGCTTGTTTGTTTACTTGGCTGATTTTGTTTTAATCTCTGTGTCCATCTTTTTATGTTTCCTTTCTGCCCTCTTCAGGCTTCCCTGTAAGACTAGCTCTTTTGCTCAGCTCATCAAATACATTTTTTACTGTAATTTGTGGAATAAAGTAATGGTACCTAATTCTAAATTCAACTGGAGAGTATGGTTCCATTGGTAAAGTGCTCCACATACAAACACAAGGGCCTGAGTTCAGATCCCAGCACTGGTGTAAAAGCCAAGCATTGTTGTTCCTTGTTTTTGCTCTTTTGGCTCTTTGGTCTTTTAGGAGACCCAACACCTAGCTTCCAAATAAATCACACACTGAGGCTTATTTTTAATTATAAATGCTTGGCCTTAGCTTAGTTTGTTTCTTACTAGCTTTTCTTAAATTATCCCATCTACCTTTTGACTCTGAGCTTTTTCCTTTTTCTATTTCTGTATACCTTTTTTTCTTCCACTGTGGCTAGTTGTGAAGCTGGGTGGCTGACCCCTTGCATCCTCCCCTTCTCTAGCTACTTCTGATTTCTCCTTCTATCTAGTCCCTCTGCCTGCCAGCCCCACCTATCCTTTCTCCTGCCTAACAATAATTGGCCATTCAGCTCCTTATTAGATCATTAGGTGTTTAGATATTTAGACAGGCATGGTAATGCAGCTTTCCAGAGTTAAACAAATGCAACATAAACAAAAGTAACACACCCTAAAATAGTATTCTATAATGGAGCATGACAATGAATTCCTATAGTTCCAGCACAGGGGAATCAGACATAAGAGGTTTGCTGCTCAGTCAGTGTAGCCCAACCAGTGACCACCAGGTTTAGGGTCAAACAGTGTCTCAAAAACTAAAGTGGGGGTAGCCAGCTGGCTCACTGCAAACACTTCATGCTGAAGCCTAGTGATCTGAGTTTGATCCCCTGACTCCTCAGTAGATGAACTTGCTAGTATTTTGTGTGTGGAAGAACTCGCTAATACACTGCCAAGGAGCCATATTAGGTTTATTAAAGGAACAGTTTGGGGAGGGGGAAGATAAAGAAAGAGGGGGGAGTAGAGAGCAGAGAAGAAAGAAAAGAGTGTCTCCCTCGTGGTTGGGGCTCTTTAAAGGGAAACCATGCAGACATGCCCTAGACTTGGGTGGTGTGCCTCCTCAGAGCCTCTGCAGGCAAGGGTGTGGCCAAAACAACTAACAGAACTAACTCCTGAAATTTTTCCCCTGACCTCCCTATGTGCGAGGTGACATGCATATGCCTCTACCACATATTATACACACACAGTAATAAAAAAATAAGTAGGAAGCAATTGAGGAAACCACCCAATGTCAACTCTGGCCTGCACACACAAAGTTGATGGTGATGATGATGCAGCCAAGTAAGGCCTTAAACTACACTGTGATTATTTTGTGCTCTGTGTGTATGTGAATAGATAAGTATTTTTGTTGATTTTATTAGGGTAGAGACACAACCCGACACACATGAAACCTTCCTTTCCTGAGACAGAGTTTCTTTTGCTATAGAGCCAAGATTGGCCTCTGGCTTCTGGTGCTCCTGCCTCAGTCTCCGAAGTGCTATGATTATAGGTGTGCTGCCATGACCAGCTTATTTTCCCTTCATACCTGTACACACAGCTAGATAAAAACGCTAAATTTCTATCAATTTTGTGACAGTATTTTTACTTTAAGTTGTCTTAATGAAATGAGATATTACATACGATGGAAAAATGCATTCTTTACTTCTGCAAAAATAAAAGAATAGACTACCTACTACCCTTGTTTTTGTAAATCTTCCCAAAATGGTACACTTGGAATAAATTAAACTTGTCTAAATTGAGACAACAGTTTCTCTTCCTCAAGATATCGAGAATTGGGATGCCTGAAATAGCTTTTGAGTTTCCAAAAGCAGCTCCTAGAACAAATTGTTCCTAATTTTGCAAAGACCTAATCAATGTCTGGAAAGACATAATTTAAAATAGGTACTTCAACGGGATCAGCCCACTGACCATGGAACAGGAGGGAAAAGGGCCTAAAGACAAATGGCATAAACGTTGTCAACCCTGTGATTTGGTGAGCTTCTGAATTGTTGACTGGTGAATGATGAGTGTTGGAAGCATGGTGTATCCACTTAACAGCCCACATGGCATTTTTCCAGTTTTGGAGTGTATGTAACGGTTATTAGTGTTGATCCACAAAGACTTTGCTAGTTAACACAGAAGTCAGAATTGGTTTAACAACCTTCCTTTACTATTTCCACCAAAATCTATTCGGAAATTGGATGTGGTTCTTCATACTTTTAATCTCAGCAGAGACGGTAGTAATTGTTTTCTTCTCTTACATTTTACTCTTTGGGGGTCTGCCACCCAACTCCTAATCACACAACATCTTATTCTTACTTATAAATACTCAGCCTTAGCTTGGCTTGTTTCTAGCCAGCTTTTCTTCTTAAATTATTCTACCTTTAGCCTCTGGGTTTTTACCTTTCTCTATCTCTATATATCTTTTCTTTCCTCTTATTCCCTGTCTGGCTGTATGGATGGCCCCTTCTTTTATCACTCCTCAATCCTCTTTTCCCAGAATTCTCCTCTTTTATTTTCTCTGCCTGCCAGCTCCACCTATCCTAGCTATTGGCTGTTTATCTCTTTAGTAGGCTATCAGACATTTTAGATAGGCAAAATAAGAAAGATTCGCAGAGTTAAAGCAACATGAAGGAATGCAACACATCTTTGCATCATTAAACAACTGTTCCATGGCATAAATGAATGTAACACATCTTCAACTTATATTCCACAATAAGAAGCTGAGCAGTCTCTGAGTTTGTGGCTAGCCTAATCTCTACAGCAAGTTCCAGGCCAGACAGCACTAAATAGTGAGACCCTATCTCAAAATTTAAAAATGAAAAAAACACTTTTTCTAGTAGAATCAAAGATTTAAGCAAAAGAATAACTGTGGTGATGCTATATTTTTAATAAAACCAGTCTGGAATATCAGATCCACCCACAGTCAAGCCAGGCAGAGGTAGCACACACCATTAGTCCCATCACTTGGGAGGCAGAGATCTTTCTGGATCTCAGTAAATTCAAGGGATAACAGAGCAATGGTAACTCACACTTTTAATCCCAACACGGGGATCCTGAGGATCTCTGTGAGTACAAGGCCAAACAGCCCCAGGCAGTGATGGCAAAACCCTTTAATCCCTGCACAGGGAAAGACTGTAGTGGTAATCTAGCTCAGATGTGATGGCCTACCACAACTTCGGGGGGGGGGGGGGAGAGAGAGAGAGAGAGAGAGATCTTTCTGTGTTTCTCTGAGTTCAAGGCTAACTACCAAATAGTAGTAGCTCAGCCTTTACACCTTTAATCTTAACCTGGATGTAATACAGCTGGCTGAAGAAGGTATTTAAGGTAGACATAGGAAGACAGATGAGGCATTAGAAGCGACCAGAATCGAGGCTAAGGAAGCTGGAAGAGAGATGGGTGAGATTTGACTGTGGTGTTTCTCTCTCTAATATTTCAGCCTTTCCCCAATATCTGGTTCTGAGTTTCTTTTAATACAACCAGAATTCGTGCAACACATTACCATGACTACCGTCCACATAGATAGAGACCATGAGGGAACTGGGTACAGTGTACTCAACAGCACCCAATTCTGCATGTGCCCCAGTATCTCAGAAAAAAAGGAGGTAATGGGGCTGGATAGATAGCTCAGCAGTTAGGAGCAC
>PVIH01000060.1:521626-567319 GCA_004025045.1 Sigmodon hispidus
ATTTTTTTTTTTTTTTTTTTTTTTTAAAAAAAAACTTTATTTATTTATTTATTTGCCTTGGTGTTTGCCTGGAACTGGAACTACAGACAGTTGTTAGTTGCCATGTGGGTGCTGGGAATCGAACCTGGGTCCTCTGGCAGAGCAGACGGTCCTCTTAACCGCTGAGCCATCTCTCCAGTTCCAATAGAAAGTCTTTTTAAAGATTTTTTTATTTATTATGTATACAGTATATAGAAGAGGGTACCAGATGTCATCATAGATGGTTGTGAGCCACCATGTGGTTGCTGGGAATTGAACTCAGGTCCTCCGGAAGAACAGTCAGTGCTCTTAAACTCTGCACCATCTCTCCAGCCCTAGAAAGTCTTTATTACCCAGTCATTGACTATACTGAGAACTTCAGAAGCTGAAAAACAAGGTTACTGTGTTTACACACCTTCTCAGAACTACGAACTTTGATGCATTGCATCTTTATTTTCATTTTGGCAGGTGTTGCTGTCTACATGTGGAGTTTTATGGCCTGAACAGTACTTCCATCATGGAGTCAGTAATGCTAAGTTCCTGGGGCTGCTACACTGACAAGCACCTTTACTTGCTGATCTATTGACAGCCCTGTGTTGTGTTATGTAAATCATCTCTGCAGTACTGACAGTAACCAATACAATATAAAGCTATGCAAATAAAGAGTTGTTCATAGAGAATATTGACATAAAGGGTCTGTAGATACTCGCTTTCAACACTGTTTTTCAATTACTTTTGAATTGAGGTTGATTGAAACTACATGAAATTCTCAGATATAAAGAGCCAATTGTATGCATATTTTTAAGGTATTTATTTTATTTTACATGTATGACTGTGTAAGGGTGTCAGGTCTTGGAATTACAGACAGTTGTTAGCTGTCATGTGGAGGCTGGGACTTTAACTCAGATCCTCCGGATGAATAGTCAGTGCTCGTAACCACTGAGCCATCTCTCCAGCCCGCATATTTTTTCTTTTTCTTTTTTCTTTTTTTTCAAATAAAGATTTATTTATTTATTATGCATACAGTTTTACAGAAGAGGGCACCAGACCTCATCATAGATGGTTGTGAGCCACCATGTGGTTTTGCTGGGAATTGAACTCAGGTCCTCTGGAAGAACAGTCAGTGCTCTTAACCTCTGAGCATCTCTCCAGCCCCAATTTTTTCTCTTAATCATTCTTTGGATTAAACCCAAGGACCTTGTAGATAAGAGCAGCTATTGGATATTGATTTATTGATTTATCTAGTGACATACTTAAAGCACTGTTTGTCATGCCTATTTGCCAAGCATGACTTTACTTGCTACCTGGGACAGAATGACCTGGAGAAGGAATTGAAACAAATGTTGTTGTCCTTAACAACCTACTGGCTGTGTGTAAGCTTCCATAAAGGTCTGCTTGCTTGCCAGTCCCACCTTGTGGTTTTAAAATATAAGATAAGAATATAAATTAGGGGGCTGGAGAGATGGCTCAGCGGTTAAGAGCACCGTCTGCTCTTCCAGAGGACCCGGGTTTGATTCCCAGCACCCACATGGCAGCTAACAACTGTCTGTAGTTCCAGTTCCAGGCAAACACCAAGACAAATAAATAAGTAAAATAAATAAAGTTTTTTAAAAAAAAAGAATATAAATTAGACTCAAAGTTGAAGCCTTTTAGGAGCATCCTGGCTTCAGTCCAGCAGTAACATCTCCAGTGTTAGAGTACTTCCAGAAAGATTCCTGAAACGTTGTTACTACATGGGGGAGATTTTGTTCTTTAAATCACTTTTGTCATAGCTCAACTCCCAGAAGCCACTGCTCAAGACTGGATACCAAGCTAAATATTTTAAACTTCTCACCAGGAGAAAACTTCCCATGTGCGTAATCAAAAGATAGCAATCAATAAAAACAAACAATATGAAAGGAAAAGGATGGTTTCTTTAAGTTAAACTCATCATCATCATTTTCATTGGTGTGTGTGTTTGTTATGCTGTATATGACATGGCACTGTGTGGAGACCAGAGGACAACTTTGTGGTTTGTTGTTTTCTTATGCCTTTATGTAGGTCCTAAGAGTAAACTAAAGTTGACAGCAAGTGCTTTTATCCATTCAGCCATCTTGTTGACCCAAATGGTCATTTTCTTAGAAATTGTTTTTATTATATTATTTTTTAATGTATATGTGTATTTTGCCTAAAATGCCTGTGCACCATATGCATGCTTGGTGTCTGCAGAGACTGGAAGAGGATGTAGGGTCTCTTAAGACTGGAATTACAGATAAGTTGTGATTCAACATGAAGATGCTGGTAATTGAACCCATGTCCTATGAAAGAGCAACCATGTTCTTAAAGGCTGAGCCATCTGCTTTTTTTGAGAAACAGTGACATTGTACAAACTGCCATCTCAAGGTAGCTCACACTTCTGATATTAGATCAAGCAGTATTCTGTTAAAAAAATTTCATATTTTTGCAAGCCTTGGGTTTTAGTACTTGAAGTGACAAAATTCACAAGTCAGTGTGGGTCAGGAAATAAAGGCAGCATGATATTTTTTATTGTGTCCTCAGTAATACCTGCAAAACTCTGAAGTCTTTGTGATACTCTTCTGACTGGAAGTCTGTTACACACAAGAACATGGGTGTCAGGGGAGGAGTCAGAAGGGCACCTGCCAATCAGAGTGTAGAGAACGCAGAGTCTACTTGTAACTGGAAGCCCATGAAGCAGCTTTCACGAGCCAGTCTTTGCCTTTAGAGTCCTTATTTGTTTATCCTGCAATTTTCTGAGTTCTACAAAGTCTTTAGACCACAACCAGTGCCCTGTGCATAAGGGCTGCCAAACTTATTTATTTACATATTTGTTATTTGTTTACTTATTTATAAAAAAGATGCCTAGCATCTTAGCCTGACCTTGAACTTGTAGCTGAAGATGTTCTTGAACTCCTGATTCTCCTGCTTTTACCTCCTTAGTGCTGAGGGAGCATAAATGCCAACAAATGAGGTTAGGTGTTTATTTTTAAAGATTTATTTATTGTGTATGTATATTTATATTTATTGTGAATATATATTTTCATACAGGTGCTGCTAAGGCCAGAAGAAGGCATTGTATGCCCTGGAACTGGAGTCTCAGGGGTCTGGCTATGAGTCACATCATGTGAGTGCTAGAAACTGAACCTAAGTCTTCTGCAAGAACAGCAAACTGGGGGCTGGAGAGATGGCTCAGGGGATAAGAGCACCGACTGTTCTTCCAAAGGTCCTGAATTCAATTCCCAGCAATCACATGGTGGCTCATAACCATCTATGATGACACCTGGTGCCCTCTTCTACATACTGTATTCATAATAAATAAATAAATAGATTTTTTTTTAAAAAAAAAAAGCTACTTTCAACCATTGATCCATCTCTCCAACTCTCCCCGCTCCCCATTTATATGGCCCTGAGTATGAACCCAGAGCTCAGTGCATGCTCAGGAAGCACTCTGTCAGCTGAACTCTAGGTCCACCCACCTCCCAAATGCTGGGATTACAGATGTGCAGGTCTGACTTTGAAAATACTCTTCCAGTCTTCCAGTCTGGATGCTTTGGTCATCCTTCTAAAAAGTTATGCACTCTCACATGGCTTTGAATGCTTCTTTAGTGTTTACATAAAAATTATGAACTACCATATTCTAGAGTTCTTAAATTATGGTTATTTGTTAGTTATTGTATAGAATAATATTTTAAATAATAATCTTCTGTAGATAATATTTTATTTTAAAATAACTTTAAATTTACAAAAAAACATCTGCATAGTATAAAATTTCTGAGTGCCTTTCTAGTTTAACCTAATGTTAGTGGATTGATTACCATGGTACAGTTGTCTCCAAGAAATCTAGCTTAATTCTAGACTACCATCGTTTCAATAACTCCACCTCTTCTCTCTCTTTTCTCTCTCTTTTCTCTCTCTCCTCCCTTTTTTTTCTTCCCTCCCTCTCCCCTCTCTTTCTTTCTGTTTCTTCTTTTAACTGATCAAGAATTTAATTGTGATCAAGTTACATTTGATTATGTGTCTTTGTCTCCTGTGACCTATGAGAGTTTTGTTTACATTTTGTATGTACATATGGGATTTTTTGTTTGTTGTCTGTATGTTTTGTGAGACAAAATCTCACTGTGTAGCTCAGGCTACTTGAAGTTTCTTTGTCCTCTGGTGTAGCCTTGAGGCCTCAGTCGGCTGCAGCCCCCGTCTCCCAGCTGGTGGGATCCTAGGTATGAATCAGCACCCCAGCTCTTTCCGTGTTTTTCATGACCTTGACAGTATTCAGAATGTGGTAGAATGTTCTTCAACTTGGTTTTATTTAATGGTTTTTTTCATAATTAGACTGAAACTGTGCTTTAGGGTAAAGGCTACCCTGCAGGGGGGGTACCTATCTCACCACAATCACCCACATCTCACCCACAGGTGAATGTCATTCAGATGGCATATTATCACTTGGTTAAGGTTTCTGGGCTACAAGCCTGCACTGCCACACCAACTCTGACACTTTGCTCCTATTGCTACCACTTTTCCACTCCTGTCACTCCGGATCTTCTATTCTTTTGCACCAGCACCACTGTAGATCAAACCCATGGCATTGTGTGTGTGCCAGGCCACACCCTATTGTCATTAATTTGCATCCTCAGCCCTGGCTTTTGCATGTTCTGATATACTTAATTATTATATTCTGATACTTTGATTTTTGTATAAAATGCTCTTTGTTTATTTTCTGTATTTGCTGCTCTGACTCTAAAATAACTTATTTCTCCAAATGTTTGGTCTCAATTTGCTCCCAATTTAGTGAATGGGACCTTTTCAATTTGGCATATGAGTTCATCAACATTGCCTGTTTTTATATCTGAGTAACATGTATCTTTTGACATAAGATGTTTCAGACTCATATTCTTCCTGGGCCGTGGAACTACCCATTTCTATTAGAAGCCCTCATTCTGTTCACTGGGGAATTGTAGAGTTTAGCGATGGGAATAAATATATTTTCCTCTTTCAGAATATGGGTTTTTTTTTTGGAGGGGTAGGTGATTAAGACAATTTCTCATTATGTACTCCTGGCTATCCTGAACTTGCTATGTAGCTGGGGTTAACCTTTAGCTCACAGAGATCTACCTGCCTTTGCCTCCTGAGTACTGGGATAATAGGCCTGTGCCACATTGCCCAGAGAGAATATGAAGATTTTAACAAAGATCTTTTATGAACTAAACATAAAAACTTCAGAATATGATTCTTCAGCATTAAAAAAATAAACTAGAGTTCCAAGAAATAATAAAAGTACATTTGGGACATCAGTAGTTTTGAGAATTGGGTGGTTTTTTTTTTTTTTATAGAAAATGGACTTGACCTTGGCTTTATGAACATATAATTACTATCATAGAAAAGACTTTGAGGCAGGCATGGTGACATCTGCCTTTAACTAGCATTCAAGAGGCAGAAGCAGGCAGATCTCTGTGAGTTCTAGAACTAACTACATGGTGAGATCCTGCCTTTTTTTTTTTTTTTTTTTTTTCCCAAGACAGGGTTTCTATGTGTAATCCTGGCTGACCTAGAACTCACAGAGATCTGCCTGGCTCTGCTTCCCAAATTCTGGAATTAAAGGTGTGTACTAAATAGCCTAGTTTACACAGAGAAACCCTGTCTTAAAAAAACAAAACAAAACAACAGTGAACTATCAAAACAAACAAAAAACAGAGATCTTGTCATAATCTAAAAGAAAAAACAGACATTGCATAATTTATACAATCATTTACACTATTTCTATACAATTTTTTATAATTTTGCTTTTATTGAAAGGAAAGAGACATCACTACATCCAAATAGCACCTAGGCCAACATTTATTGAATGCTGAAATGTAGCCCTTAGTACAAAGTACTTGGGTTTCTCAGTGTTGTCTTCTTTCAGGTCTTAAAAAGTTCAAAATGATCCAGTATATTAATTTTATGATCCAGTATTGACTCAGAATTCACAGTTTCAAAAAAAAAAAAAAGAAAATACTAACAAAGGTTCTTGTGCTTAATGTGATTCTAGCAGTAAAGCCTTTCGAAGCTTAGTTGTAAGTAAGGGCTGAGAACATGGCAGCTATCTGTATGGATTCACTGGACCCTCTCATTACCTCTTTAAGATAGACATTATTATGTTATGTTTTGTAACTCAACAGATGTATATAGCAGATAAAGAGTCAAGTTATCGTTCAACTGGATATTTCCGATTCTCTTGACATGACAACATCTTAGTGTAATCACAGATAATGAAGGGGAAATGTAAGGAAGAGTGGAATGGAGGTGCTGCTTAAGAAGGACGTACAATGATGGGCTTGAGAATGTTTCTTAGCAAGTAAAGAGCTTACCCAGTATGCAGTGAGCCCTGGGTCAGATCTGTTCTTCAAAGCACCAGGTATGGTGGCCTGGACCTATTACCCCAACACTGGGAAGGCAGATGCAAGAGGATCCCTAAGGCTTGTTGGCCAGCTAACCTAGACTGATCAGCGAGTCCACAGCCCAGAGAAAGACTAGGCCTCAAAAAATGAGAGTGGTGCCTGAGGAACTAAACTCATTGTTGATTCTCTCTCTCTCTCTCTCTCTCTCTCTCTCTCTCTCTCTCTCTCACACACACACACACACACACACACACACACACACACACACACACACACACACACACAAGCGTGCGGGTAGAGTGATATAATGGTGTGGATATGTAATAAGGCTCTGAAGCCAGGAACTAAGTAAGCCTTTGGAGTGGAATTGAACTTTGTACTATTCCTCAACCCCTAAAATACCACTGGCTCAAAACTTAGTCTTGGGTAATGCATCTCAGTCTGGATACTTTATAGAGTCCACAATATACCCTTCCTCCTGGAAACAACCTATCTCACATTTTAGTTTTAATTGTTATAAAAGAGAATTCTACCAACAAAAGAATAAATTAATTTTCCAGGCATTTTACAACAGCTATCCCTAAGCATTTTCCTTTGGCCAGACACGATGGTTAACCTATACTTGGCCATCTCTAATGCCTCTGAATAATCAGTGCCTATGTCTTGGGGGCTCAGTTCCCTTCTTTCCTTCTGGTTCCTTTCTCATGGCTCTTGTCCTGGTGCCTGGTGCCCCCCACCATTGCTCTGCCTTCAATCCCCCTTGGGAATTTCAACACCTCAATATTTTATGCAATCCATTTATTCTGAGTTATTTCCATGATGTTCCCTCACTTAGTCTCTCCATTTTATTTGCTATTTGTGCTTATTTACTTATTTAGTTTCTTTGTTATTGTGTGTCTAGGCTGACTTTGGACTTACTGTGTAGTACCCCAGGCTGCCTTGAACTCTTGACCCTCTTTCCTCCACCAGGGATCCCAGCTCTTAACTAACACAACTCATTTTTCCATGCTCACTGTTTGGGAGTTATAGTATTTAGACTGGTGACTAGTTGTTCTTTTCTCTACTTGAAAAAATGGTTTTTGGTGTCTTTTCTAAAAATTCCATCAAGTTCTTTTCTTTTTTAATATATTATTAATTTACAGACGCGCTTTACTTTTTATCTTTCATTTATTATTGTGTTTGTGTGTGTGATGTGATGTGTTTGTGTGTGGTGTGTATATATGTGATGGAGGTACTTGGTGAGTGAGTGGTGATCAGAGTCAGGAACTGGTTCTCTCTTACCACCATGTGGGTCAGGGGATCAAACTCAGACTTGGCTGCTTCAGCCTTGTGTACAGAGCTATCTTGCTGGCCTTACTTTCAAAGGTTATCTGCAAACCAAAAAAAAAAAAGTAACAAAAAGTTATTTTCAATTTTACTACACTGTTTAGACATTGATCATCTTTACTAACTTTGACTTTATTTTCTCCATGAGACACTTTGAAAAGGTAACTACAAATGATGCAAACTTTAGACTTGCTTAAAGTATTTTGGGATAAAAAGTAAAATTACTTAGAAACACAAGTAAAACTTAATTATAATCCCCCCCAATTTCCAATACAAGGGGGCTAGAAGAAGAATTTCAAAGCCAAAAAATAGAAAATAAATAACAAAATCTTTTACTGACTAATGCTTTCACAAGTTAATAAGAGGATAGGGAACTGGTTCTTTAAAACATATTTTTAAAGGCTATATTTCATAATGATATGAAAGGTGCATCAAAGAAACTTATTCTAAAACTCTATAAAGCACAACAGAAGCACAGCTGTGGTCGATTATGATAAGAGAAATTGGCCAGAGCCCATCTAATCTGCATGTGAATTTGATTTAAATGTTTTGCTTTAAGAGCAAGTGATATTGTTAAGGAGAGGGTCCTTGGGCTCAGGGAGATGCAGCTGGGCAGCAATGGGCGAAATGCTACTCCAGGTGAGCTGCTCAGAGAGCCTTTGTTTTGATTTGATTTTTTTTTTTTTAATTTAGTGAAACATTTCATCTGGCTTAACTAGTTTTCTTACTTGCTTTTATTTGGTGAGTTTTTCATTCTTTTCTCTGCAAAAAAAAAAAAAAAAAAAAAAAGTTTAGAATAGCAGTAATGCACACCTGTAATTTCAACACTTAGGGGTGGAAACAGGATGATCAGGAGTTCAAGTTGGCCCAGGGTTACATGAGACTTTGATACAATAAACAAATGAGCAAGCAGATAGATAGATAGATAGATAGATAGATAGATAGATAGATAGATAGATAGAGACAGATGCAGCAATAACAATAGCCCACTGTGATGAAGAAACCATGGGAGCAGGACACAAATGAGAAATATTGAAAGAAGTTCAGCTCATATCCATGTAAAATTTTTCAGCGGGTATTGTGTAACCTGTAACCCCAGCACAGTGGAGGCTGAGGCAGGAGAACTTGAAGTCAAGGCTAGCATGAGCTACTTAGTGATAGCTAGTCTCAAAAGAAAAATAAAGCTATACTATTTGTAAAATATTTTTAATAGCATACACTGGTTTTTAAAAATGAGAATTGGCTTCACATTTCTCGTAAAAGAGACCCAGCAAAGCAACTTCTCTAGGAAAATATTAGGTTACTCACAATTGCACCCAAGCAGGCCCCGTAGTCCACCAGAGCTGGTTTTCTAAAAGTTGCATGGTGTTCTATCTTTGTTTTCTACTCTTGCTTTATAAACAGTTTTCAAGATGGTTGGGAAATAGAAACATTTTTTTTCTACTAAAAATTATTTTCTTAGGTAAAAATGTATTCTTGGTAAATGGCATTTCTGAGGAACAACTTTCTAATTTTGTCTCCTTATCCTTCATGCAAAGGCACTGGTTAGGGCCGCGCCCAGGGTTTGGTGCTGAACATTTTACCAATTGCTGATTTCATGCATGAGATCAGATACACGAACTACCAGCACCACACTAGAGTTTATTCAGGAAATTTGCTGGCCAAGTACCAGGGAGAGGAGCAGAAGACAAAAGAGACCATCTCCTTATGTGGCATGTTCTGCTGGTACCATGTGCGATTTACCGCGTGGCGACTACGTGCCAGGAATTCTTATCTCTCACCCGGCGCCATGTTGGATTATCGGACTATCACATTTACCGTGTAGCTGCTACAGGCCAGGAATCCTTAACCACCACCAACACAACCCACAAAACACCCATGACCACAAAGACTTTATAGCTTTATAGACAAAATTACCACGGAGGTTATTTTTGATGGCATTATTATTTTTTTTTAAAGATTTATTTATTTATTATGCATACAGTTTTACAGAAGAGGGCACCGAACCTCATCATAGATGGTTGTGAGCCACCATGTGGTTTTGCTGGGAATTGAACTCAGGTCCTCTGGAAGAACAGTCAGTGCTCTTAACCTCTGATCCATCTCTCCAGCCCCTGATGGCATTATTTTAATTCTGTTGTTATCAATGTAAAAATGTCCACATAAAGAACAGTGCTTAGGGTTTGCATGGAAGCTCCCTATTCCAAATGGGCACTGGTTTCAAAGTCCTAGGAGTTAATAATTTTTTTACTTTGGTCCAGCAATTGACAGAGGTTACCACGAGTACCACCAGGCCTGGGTCTGCATATATAACTATAAGTGATAATGTTTGATAGCGAGAAATTCACAAAAATGTCCAGGTTTGGCTCTCTGTACAAGAATTTATCATATTTCACCTCTGTGATAAGCTGCATGTGCAAGGAATATAGAGTCCCTGATCTTTATAAGCTTGTGCATGACCAAGCACAGGAAAACCCTACAGTAAGGGAGGCTCCAGATAGAGAAGGGCTGGGCTCCATTGCAGCCTGGAGTAAGGCACACTTACATAGCCCTAGAGGAGGCCAGACATTCTTTCTAAGAAGCAAACTTCACATTTTATTGTTTTTATTTAAAAAGGGGGCAGTTAAAAACTTTAAATATTCAACTAATAAAAAATTCTCAAAGCACAGTGAGAAAAACAATGAGCAAGTGCCGATTCTTTTTACCTAAAATTAAGATTAGGCTTTTTACGTGAAGAATACAACAGGAAAGGGTCATTGGTTTCATTTGGTTTGGTTTGGTTTAGCCAAGTAACCCAAGATTACAAAACATTTCATCTGGGAGCCAGTGAGTTGGATTATGGGTGATAAAGGCCCTTGTGCTAAATCTGATCATCTAAATTCAATTCCTAGGGCCTACTCAGTGAAGAACCAACTCTTACAAGTTGTTGTGGTGATATATTTTGTATTTAATAAAGTCATCCTGGAATATCAGAAAACAAAATCACCCATAGTCAAGCCACAGGATCAGAGAGTGGTAACTCACACCTTTAATCTCAGCACAGGAATTACAGTTGGTAATTCACTCCTTTAATCCCCTCACTCAGGAGACAAAGGTCTGTGTTTCTGTGAGTTCAAGGCCTACCTACCAAACAGTAGCAGCTCACACCTTTAATCCTAACTCTAGGATTATGATGCAGAGTTGAACCAGAGGTGAAACAACTGGACAGAGAAGATATTTAGGGAAGGCATAGGCAGAAAGTGTGGTACTCTGTAGAAGTGATGAGTCAGGCTAAAGAAAATAGAAGATAGCTTTTACCCTGAGAAGCTGGCTGGGTGAGAATTGACTGTGGTCTGTTTCCTCTCTCTGATATTCCCGCTTTTCCCCAATATCTGGCTCTGAGTTTTCATTAAATACAAACTAGAACTCATGTTTTAAGTTGTTCTTTAACCTCCACATCCACATGTAGAACATGGCACATAGGCCTACACACACACACACACACACACACACACACACACACACACACATACACACACACACACAAAGCAATTACTGTGATAAAAATAATTTTTTCATTTCGCTTTATTTATGACTATTATGACTGTGTGTGAGAGCATTGGTCCATTTCAAAAGTACCTGTATCAACTTGGCTGGAGCTGCAAATGGACAGGAAAACCTTGTTGGCTCCTGTTAGTGTATACCCACTACCCAAACTGGAAACTTGACAGTCAAACTTGCCTGTGAACCTGAAGTTATGACAAAGTCATATGCCTAAAAAGATAAAAAAAAAAAAAAAAAAAACAGGAAAAAAAAAAAAGTGTTCTTCCAGAGGTCCTGAGTTTGGTTCCCAGCAACCACATGGTGGCTTACAACCATCTATCATGACATCTGGTGCCCTCTTCTGTATACTGAATGCATAATGAATGAATAAATCTTAAAAAAAAGATGAAGTTTTAAATTCAATTTATTACTGGCATTCAGCAGATATAATGGAGTTTCTATAAATAGGATAAACAGGAAAATAAGTCCAATATTTTGCCAACAGACCCTTTTGGCTAGTATTGCCATTTTTGTTTAGTAGTAGGGATGTCAGGATGGTCATCAGTCATTGGATATTCAGTGAATTTTGTACCTCAAAGCTTTCAATATCATTACTTCCATTTTGTGGGTCTTTTCTGTAAGCGATAAATGAAATTCCTTCAGTTTAACATCTGATTTCCATGAAATGTTCTTGTCCTGTGGAAAGATCTTGGAGCACTTTCAAAGAAACAAATAAGTAAATATGACTGCTTTGAAGCCTTTGAAAGTCTAAACTCACAGTCAGAAGCCTAGTTTTCAAGGTGATCCAGCACACACACTGTACTTACAATGAAGCTTCTTGTCACATATAACTCTTGGTTTATGAATGCGTTCCTAGTTTTTATTCTTTTTTGTTCCACTGTATCTTTCCTTTTTAAAAAAGGATTTATTTATTTAAATTTTATGTATAGTGGTGTTTTGCCCTGAAGCTAGAGTTACAGACAGTTGGGAGCTGCCATGTGGGTGCTGGGAATAGAACCTGGGTCCTCTGAAAGAGCATTCAGTGCTCTTAACCACTGAGCCATCTCTCCAGCCCCCACTGTATCTTTTCTAATTAAAAAAAAAAAAAACTTCTGAAATCTACTAACTAAACTTAATTGATAACATAAATGCTTCAAGACCTGCCATTTGGAAAGTACTGCTGCTACTAATTTCCTAACAACAATCTTTTGCTTATCTATGATAACAAGCCCAGCACAATTTTACTTTGAATTCATTACAGAAACAAAACAAAACAAAACAAAACAAAAACTGCTCAAGGGTCTGGGGATGTTGCTCAATTGCTAGAGTGCTTTTCCAGCAGGCATAAAGTCCTGGCTCAGTCCTCAGCACTGTGTGAACTGGTCATTCTCTCTTTTGTCAGCCATGTTAGTGTTTAGGACTTCCCTCGACATCCTCCTGTTCATTGCTGTTTGTTTGAGACAGGATTTTGTGATGTAGCCAAGCAGCAGGACTTGAATTCACTGTGTTGCCAGGCTCACTTCAAACTCACAACAGCCAGGGAGTACTTCATAGGCTGAATCACACTCTGAAGTTCCAAATAGTGACATCTGCCCTGCCATTTAAATGTTGTATGAGCTTGGGTAAGCT
The DNA here is from genome assembly GCA_004025045.1 of Sigmodon hispidus. Taxonomy (NCBI): domain Eukaryota; kingdom Metazoa; phylum Chordata; class Mammalia; order Rodentia; family Cricetidae; genus Sigmodon; species Sigmodon hispidus. Next base: position 534,490 of record PVIH01000060.1, read on the forward strand.
ATTAGCCATCTCTATGACTTAGATTTCTTGATTATAAAATGGAAGTGTCCAAAGTTTGGAGGCAAATATTTATCACACCTCCATAATAGAAAATGAGTAATAACTGTAACCTGAACCTTAGTATCTCTGTACAGGAATTAAATGTATCTCTTCTCCTTCTCCACAGCACCAACACACGACAACCCATTCATCTCTGTGTGTTTTCATATGTAGTTTTTTTATTTATGAAATAATAAATATCATTTTAAGTTCAGCACTCAGAAGAAGGCAGAGAGAGAGGTATCTCTGAGTTTGAAGCCATCCTGGGCTATAAAGTAAAACCCTGTCTTGACAATAACATTTTATTTGTTTGTTTGTTTTTGTTTTTTAAGACAGGGTTTCTCTCTGTAACAGCCCTGGCTGTTCTGGAACTCACTTTGTCGACCACGCTGGCCTTGAACTCAGAATAAAGCAGAATTACAGTCAAAATTTACTCTGGATTTACAAATATATATTTATATTTTTCTTTTTATTATAAATAAAGAAGTCACATTTTCTATCCATGTAAATCCTTATTCAAGTTGCTTTCCCCCTCCCACTCCCTCCAGTCACTCTCTCTTCTCCACATCTCTCCATCTCCTCCCCATCAAGGGCAGGAGGTCCCAAGGTCCCAATATTGCTCAGTTCAGCCTCCACTCCTGGCAGATCCAGTTTTCTCCCCCCAGCATCAAGACTGAGTCAGGTGTTCCTCTAGGACATGCTTTGCTTTTTTCTTTTTTGTTTAGAGTCCACTAATGAGTGAGTACGTGCCCTGCTTATATTTTTAAAAATTTTCTCTTGTATGTGCATTTGGAAATCCAATTCAAATTTGATTCTCATTCGCTTTTGTTATAAATATGTACTTTGAAGCATAGTTGGAGTTTATTATGAAGTTTTAGCGTGGAATTTAAGCATGAGGGTTAACAGTCAGCAGGGCATTCGGAAAGATAGCTGTTGAGCACTGGGTTTGTTCTTCTCAAGGGAGAGTCGCCCGTGTTACTTATGTATCTATTCGGTGCAGAGGGATGAACCAAAGGCCCTGTGCCTGCTAAGTATTCAAGTCTATGTCTGTGCCACAGTGCAGGACGTTATATGACAGTATCCCAAGAGCGAGGAATCTAATCTGAATGTCAGTCTAAAAACTTAGAGAATAACTAAGTCTTTTAAAAATCACTTATTTATTTATTATTGGTGTGTGTGTGTGTGTGTGTGTGTGTCTGTGTGTGTGTGTACCAATGCCATAACACACATGTGGAGGTCAGAGGACAGTTTTGCAGAGTTGGCTGTCTCCATTCACTTCTATGTGAACTACAGGGCTAGATTTGAACCCAGGTTGCCAATCTTCCAAGTGCCTTTATCCTCTGAGCCATTTCCCATCTGAACCATTTAAAAACAAAACATTTAAGTAAGATACTTTGGGCCCTATTACAGCCTTATAAAAAAAAACTATTTACAAAATCTCTGAAAGCTTGATTTCTTTAGCATGCTGAAATTAAATTCAACCCTGTAGGAAATATTGTTCAACAAATTTCCTCAGACACAAACAGGGAATATTATCTCTGTCTGCCATCCCCTGACTCATTACCTGGCATTTGTGTTAATTGGCAGTGCATAAGGCTATGCATTCCTCCAGGGCTAGCAGGCCAGACAGCAGAAGCTGCTTGGGGAGACCCAGGGCACAACAGGAAACAGAAATACTAACGAGAACAAAGCTGGGTTGTGAATTCAGACACATGCTCCTGGTTACAGAGGGGCCCTGTGGACCCCCCACCTCTCACCTCCATCCCGAAGGTGCTTTTCACTATGAGTATTTCCCAAAGAGTTTTTATGAAATTTGGAACTGATCCCTGGAATTAGTGAAACCCACACCTAAAAGAAATAGCTCATGACTCCAGAAGTCTAAAAATACTCTCTGATACCTTTGGACCCTGGTTATCTTTCAATTTTCTTCCACAGTTGCCAGGTGGAGAACTGTGACTAAGGCTAGCTGTAGTATCTGGGAGGCTTGGAGTGGGTGTTCCTCGGTGACCCTGAACCTTATGTAAAACTTATCGTATTTCTGCTTCCTTTCTGCTGAATGAGAATGTCTATTTATAGACCATGGAAGAAGCCAAGCATGGTAGGATTTTCTTTCAGCCAATAAAAATGGACTGTAACTCTTCTCTTGTAATAAAACACGGTGACTTGGCTTAGTAATGCGTGTCATTGCTTAAAAGAGAGCCACTGACCTTTGGATTTTATATGGCTTGGAAATCAGCACCCTCTTGGTGGTTGCTGAACCCCCCTAGGCATTCATGCTCCAGATCTGAGTTCAAAGGAACCAAGACTGGAGGTGTGTGTCCTGAGGGTCTGAACAAGGGCTGGAGCGATGGCTCAGAGGTTAAGATCACTGGCTGTCCTTCCTGAGGGTCTGAACGACTGGCTACTGGGACAGACAAGAGCAGGAGGAAGAGAAGTGGGGAACGGGTGAAGCAAAGGAAGAAGGACAAGCTGCCTCCCAGCCAGCCTGCACTGCCCTGCATGGGCCACTATAGGAACGGGCTGCTCTGTTCTGAGCTGGCTTTTAAGGACTGTGGGTGCCATCTGTGCAGGAAGTTCTGTACTGGCTCAGAAGGGGTCTGTGCAGTCAGAACTCTCCTTTAGGCAAGCCCATATGTAGTACTAGTTAAGAAAATGTTTTGTTGCCTTACCAAGGCACTCGGATTTTTTTTTTTTTTTTAATTCTATGGAAATGCATGGCTGCTGGGCATGGTGTTGCACACTCATAAATCTAGCACATAGGCGCCTCCTGCAGGAGAGTTGTGAGTCTGAGGACAGTTTGACTAAACAGTGAGATGATACCTCAAAAATGGCATGACTAAAGGAACATCTGTTTTTGTTGCACAGTTTCCTATAAAGTCTGAAAACTGGAAAGTGTAAAAGTGTTCATTAATAGTCGTAGATGAATATATTATATGTGGTCCACAACTAAATATTATGTAGTTGCTCAAATGATTTCTGTTCATTGCCTTGGAAATTTCTCAGAACAAATCATTAACTCAGAGCACAAATCACAGAAAACTACTTTCACAATAAATTATTCCTGTAGAAATGTAATGTTGCATAACTATGTGTGTATAGACTTTGGAATTGTTAAATTATTTTATAATAGACTATATTAGTGCGTCATTTTATAAAACTTTTAAAAATCTGCAAATATCAATTATTTTAGAGTTCATCTTGGTTCATTTTCTGTTTAGTTTGGCATACAGATTAGCCTCAAATCATTGCTCTTTGTTCTGGAACTATTTTATTTCTTGTCAGTTTTGAAAGCAGATAGATAACGTACTATACTATACTCACTGCCTAGAACACATGGTCATTCTATTTAGCTTCCAAAATAGAATGAAAATAAATTTGCTGACTCTGGGAAAAAATAGGAAGATTTAAAGAGATTTCACCTGTGGTTGGATTTGGTTGGGTTAAGGCTCCAGATGTTCATGAGTGTGCTCTGCATGTTCTCATGCACGTGGAAGGCAGAGGTTTGGTTAGATTTCCTTTTTTTATCAGTCCCCACCTTGTATGTCTGTCTATCTATCTATCTATCTATCTATCTATCTATCTATCTATCTATCTATCATCTACCTACCTACCTACTATCTATGTTGGCTTTTCGAGATGAGTTTTCTCCGGCTGTCCTGGAACTCACTTTGTAGAGCAGGCTGGCCTCAAACTCACAGAGACCTGCCTGCCTCATTCTCTAGAGGGCTGAGATTAAAGGCATACGCCACCCGTCCCGCCTCTACCCCCACCCAGAGCTAATTTTCTGAGGCAGGTTCTTTTGTTCAACCCAGAGCTCACAGTTTTGGTTAGACTAGCTGGCCTCAAGCTCTGAAGAAGATCTTCTGGTCTGTTTTTCAAGAGAGCTGCTACAGATGCCTACTGCTGTGCCTGACTTTTAAATGCGAGCTTCAGAGGCTTAAATGAAAACGGCCCCATAGTATGTATGTGAATACTTGGGTCTAGGTAGAACTATTTGGGAAGATTTAGGAGGCGTGGCCTTGCTGGAGGACTTGTGTTGCTGGGAGTGAGTTTTGAATTTCCAACAGTCCCCTGAGATTCCCAGATGACTCTCTGCCACTCTGATGAATGCTTATGGATCAGATAAAAGCCTAGTTACAGCTCCAGCACCAGTCCTGCACAGATTCACGTCTGAAACTGTAAGCGAGCCCCCCAGTTACATTCTTTCTTTTATAAGTTGCCCTGCTCATGATATCTCTTCACAGCCATAGAAAAGTAACTAATATACGATTCAACACTCAGGCCCATTGTGTTTATAAGTTTACCCACTGAACCATCTCCCTAACTCCAGCTCTCAATATTTCAACAAATATTATCTTTTGTGTTTGTTTTAAGACTGTGTATTGCATAGCCTAGTCTGGTCTCAAACATGCTGTGTAGCCAACATTCTGATCCCTTGGGTTTTACCTTTCTAGGGCTAGGATAACAGGTTGATGTGGTGCTGCAGGTAGAAGAAACCCAGGGCTTCATGTTGCTAGGCAGGCATGTTATATCTCAGTCCCATCAGTTGTTTCTCCTCCTCCTCCTCCTCCTCCTCCTCCTCCTCCTCCTCCTCCTCCTCGTCCTCCTCCTTCTTCTTCTTCTTGCTATAGGAACACTAAGCTTTGGCTACCAAGCTACTACCATTGATACTCCCTAAAAAAAATAAAATAAAAATAAAAAATTAGCAACTCTTTTCATAAATAAAAGTAGAACACTAGGAAGAAAAGAATAAAAGGGGGCTAATCAGAGAGAGTGCTTTTGTCTTGAAGATATCTTGAAACTATGGTTAATTGATGTAATCAATAGGGAACCATATAATTAATTTTTTATGCCAAAACATCTTCACAAGATTCTGAGGAATGATCCAGGAGAATTAAGAAGAGGATGGCTGAGTCAGGAGAACTGTGGCTGCTGAGATCTACAGTCTACAGAGAACCCAGGAGACATCTTCAAGAAGGATTCACTCAGCTTTCAGCACCTGCCAAATCAGAGCCTGAACCCATCTTAAAATAGCATCAGCTGGCCAAGAACCTTCTGGTTCCCTTTCCTCCCCTGCCCTGGTGCTCTGGGGAAGAGGAGTCAGCAGAGCAGCTGAGACTGTGAGGAGTTAAATGAACAAGAAGTTTCCCAGGAAGCACAGGTGGGTGGCCCGAGTGTTGAACAATCCTGTAGAGCAGGAAGCAGGGGACTCTTGTTTGATCTAAATGTGTATTTCATATTTTAGTTTACTTGAATTTAGTTATTTTTAGGTAGGGTCCCATGTGGCTCAGGATGGCCTTGGACTTACTGAGGATAGACACCTGTGAATCTTGAAACATCTGTTCCCACGTTTCCTGGGCGCTTTGATTAGAGGCATGGTGCCACCACACCCAGCAATACATCCTTTTTTTTTTTTTTTTTTTTTGAGGGGAGGGGCAGTTGTTGAGACAAGGTCTCTCTATGTAGCCCTGACCAAATTGGCCTTGGGCTTGTAGATATATGCCTGCCTCTGCCTCCCAAATGTTTGGATTAAAGGTATTCACCACCACATCAGCAAGAAATCTTATTTTTCTTATTAATTTTTATTTTATGTGAATTGGTGTTTTGTCTGCATGCACAACTGCTTAAGGGTGTCAGATCTTGAAATTACAGACAGTTGTCAGCGGCCATGTGGACATTGGGAATCAAACTCAGGTCCTGGTATTAATGGTATCTTGAGCATTGAAGCTTTGCCTTATGAAGTATAATGTGATTTACAGATGTGATTCAACTCTGCTACCTAAGCATAAAAAGAAATTTCAAGAGCCTGGATTATATTCCAAGGGTCCAGGAAAAATAGCTTCTATATTGAATAAATTTCTCTAAGGGGGCATGGAATGCAAAGATGACCTGGTTCTATCATTGGACTTCATTTCTTCTGTGTCTTTTATGGCTTCCCTGTGTATTTACCTCTATGGTCATGCACTGGAGCATGTTCAATGACACTGCATTCTTAAAATCCTCTTTCTTGGCTGGAAATGTAGCTCCAAGGGTAAGGATGCTTGTCAATAGGCCTGACAGCCTGAATTAGAGCCTGAGTTCCACAGGGTGGAAAGAAAGAACTGAGTTGTCCTCTGACCCTCCCCCCCCCCAGGTCTTGGTGTACATGCACACACCCAAAACAAATCAATGTAATAATAAGTTTTTAATCCTCCTTCTCCCTACACACTATATTGACCAATCCTCTCTGTTTCCACTTTTCTTTTTGTGCAGTGCTATGGATGGAACCCAGGGCCTGAAGCATGCTAGGCACATGCTCTAATAATACATCATTCCTTAGTTAGTTCCTGTATTTAAAGTTTAAAAGTGCAGGGGCCATTGGCTAGATGAGAGGCTGTCTGTCCCAGCACCCTACATTCCTGACCCCAAGGTGGGCACAGGATTCTGATCCCTCTAGCCACAGTGGCTGATCTCTATAGAAAACAGTAGCAGTATTTCCTGAGACTGAAGCTCAGAATTCAGGGAGTGGAGCTTTGGGCTCAGAGTGGCCCTGTGACACTGAGTACTGCCAATGTCAGTTATTACAAACACTATGTTATCTGCTGCTATTTCTGCACTGTAAACTCATAGACCTTGGGCATTGGCACAGGGCATATGCCTGCTTTTAAAGACAGACCCATTGAGAAACATTGTATGCCACATAGCTCACTGGTTTACAGTTCATACTCCACACATCTTAGTATTTTCTATGTTTGTGGGGTCAATAGCATAGTACACTTGAGAAGGCATTCCATACCCATCAGCACTCACTTGCTGACTTACTTCCAGCCCTCACTACCATTCATTTTTGGTGCTGTGAATTTACCTATGTAGGATTTCAAATTAACAAAATCATATAAAGCAGCCTTTCACCATGGCTGCTTGTGTTCAGTATAGTGCCTTGAAAGTTTTGACCTGTGATGGAGAAGTTCATCTCTTCTTAGTGCTGAGAATGTTCTGGGTGAATTACTTTCTTTGGTTGCTTGTGTTTTTAGTGTTGAGCCAAGAAACCAAATAAACTAATTATGTATTAAGGAAATTCAATTTTAAAATAATTTATTTTTATTTTACATACATTGGTGTTTTGCCTGCATGTATGTCTGTGTGGATGTTTGGTGTTTGGTCCCCTGGAAGTGGAGTTACAGACAGCTGTGAGCTACCATGAGACTGTTAAGAACTGGACTCAGGTTCTCTGGAAGAGAAGCCAGAGCTCTTAACTGCTGAGCCATCTCTCCACCCCCCACAAGCCAAGTGTTAATCAAACCAGTCTGAAACAAAAATTAATAAAATGATAAAAAACAAAGTAAAACATTTTCTCTCATGTTTTATTCAAGATTTAGAATTTATGGTGATGTATTTTGTGAGACACTTTCTCTATGGTGTGAAGTAGGATTCTAAATTTTTTATTTTTAACCAGTCATTTTCAAAAAATATTTTGAGGCAGAGACTCATGTATTCTAGACAAGCCTCTAATTTGCTGTATAGCAGAGGATGAACTGACTTCCTGCCTCCACCACCAGGTGCTGGGATTCTGTGCTTGGTGTATGTGGTGTTGGGAAATCAAACTCAGTACTTTGCACATGCTGGGCAACAACTCTACCAAATGATATTCCCAGCCCATAAATTCTTCATCCTCTTATATGTAGCTATAGAGTTACCCCAGGGCCACTTATAAATATTATTTCGACCCATTGAATGGTCTTGGCATTCTGTTAAGAAATCATGTGACTCTATGTCAGAGTTCATTTCTACTGTATTGGTTCTAGTCACTGGACTGTGGACCTATCCTTATTCCATTACCACACTGTCTTTATTATTTTAAAACACTTTTATTTATTTATTTGCCTTGGTGTTTGCCTGGAACTGGAACTACAGACAGTTGTTAGCTGCCATGTGGGTGCTGGGAATCGAACCCGGGTCCTCTGGAAGAGCAGACGGTGCTCTTAACCGCTGAGCCATCTCTCCAGCCCCTCACAGAGATTCTTAACTGAGTCAGGTAAGCAGGGAAGATCAACTGTCACAACCTGTCAATTCTGTTTCTTTTCCACAAGAGTCTTAAGCTATTCTGGCTTCTCCAAATCCATATTATCTTTAAGATCAGATCGTCAATATTTGCAAGAATTTCTATTGTGATTTTGAGGAGTGTGTTGAATCTACAGTTACAAGAGCAGTAACACTTTTATATATTATCCTTCAATTGTGATTTTGAGGAGTGTGTTGAATCTACAGTTACAAGAGCAGTAACACTTTTATATATTATCCTTCACATCATAAACATGGAATATACCTGCATTTATTTGGATTTTCACTAAGTTCAGTCAATAATGTTTTCCGACTTTCAGGAAATTGAATCTTGGATTTTTCTGTTACTAAAACTATTCCTTAGTAGTGTTTTGTGTGTGTATGTGTGTGTGTATTGTTATTAGTAAATTCTTTGATTAATTTTTGATTTAAATTGTTTATTGCTAGGATATAGACAAAGGATTAAATAAAAAATTTAAGTGTTTATTTATTTATTTGTAGGGAAGGCACAACAGCATGTCCTGGAGGTCAGAAAACACTTAAAAGACTTGCTCCTTTTCTTCCACAACACGGGTTCAAGAAGTTGAAGTGAGGTTGTTAGGCTGTGGACAGGCACCTAAATCTGGGCAATCTTGCTAGTTCCTGACTATTTTCTTCGACTACAATACTGATGTAGTCGAAGCTGGCCTTGAACTCACTTTCTGCTATTGTTATATAGACCATGGCCAAAAACAACTTGGAGTAGACAGGACTTATTTGGCTTGCAGGTTACAGTCACTCGGGGAAGCTAAGGCAGAGACTATGGAGGGATGCTGTTTACTGACTTGCTCCTCCTGGCTTTCTCAGCCTATTTTTATATATAAACCAGGAACACCTGCCCAGGGGTGGCACCAACGGTGGACTGGACCCATCCATATCAATCACCAAGCAAGAAAATGTGCCACAGACTTGCCCACAGTCTGGTAGATGCACTTTCTTAGGCAAGACTCTTTGTTTCTAGATGATTCTAACGTAGGTCAAGTTGACCAAATTAACCAGCACACTTGACTATGTGGTCAAGGATGATCTTGAACTTCAGATTTTGCCTCTACCCTAGTGCTGAGGTATGACACCGTGCCTGGTTTAATGCAGCTCAAGGGATGAAATCCAGGGTATCCTGCATACTAAGTGAGCACTCTGTTCCCAACTCCCAGATATACAAGATACTTTCATATAAAGGGAGTCCCCCAAACATACAGTGCTTTGAACAAGAAATGCCTCCTGGAAACTTGAGCGTTGGATACTTGGTTCCCAGTGGTGTCATTCATTGTTTGGGGGGGGCTAGGAAGTATGTCACTGGGGGTGGGTTTTGGGAGTTCATAGCCTGGCCCTACTGCCAGTCCAGCCTCTGTTTCATGCTTGCATTTGAGGCTATAAATATTCAGCTGTTGTAGAATATTATTTTAAGGTGTGTTACTTTATGCTGTGGAACATTTGTGTAATGATGTAAAGATGTGTTGCTTTTGTTTATAGTGCATTTGTTTAACTCAATGAAGCTGCTGTGTTACTTGCCTGTCTAAAACACCTGATGGTCTAATAAAGATCTTAATGTCCAACAGAGAGGCAGGAGAGAGAAACAGGTGGGACTGGCAGGCAGAGAGAATAAAGAGAAGGAGAAATCTGGGAAAAGAAGGGGCCGGAGAAGGAGGAGGATTCCTAGGGCTAGCCACCCAGCTACACAGCCAGCCACGGAGAAAGAGTGAAAGTAAAGTTACAGAAGTAAGGAAAGGAAAAAGCCCAGAGGCACAAGACAGATAAATTAATTAAAGTTAAGAAAATCTGGCGGCCAATGAGCCAAACTAAGGCCGGAATTCTTAAGGAACAATACATCTCCATGTGATTTATTTGGGAGCTGGGTGGCACCCCCCAAAAAAGCAAAAACAATCAACAACACTCAGTTTCCTATTCATGCTGCCTTCTGTCACACTCTATCTACCACCATGGGCTCTTACCCATCTGGAACTGTAAGACAAAATAAATTCTCTCTTCTTGAGTCGCCTTAGACCTTTGTTAAATCACTGCAACTGAGAAGAAGTTGTAGTGATTTAACAAAAGGAGACGGAAGAAAGAAAAAGGGAGACTTCGGGGTCCAGCTAGCCAGGCAGACATGGAGGAAGCAGGAAAACAAGACATGCAAAATATACAGAATGAAGGAAGGTTTAAAAAAAAGTCCTGAGATAAACCATAGGGGAATAAAAACAGGCTGAATTAAGTTATAAGAGCCAGTGGGACAAGCATAAGCTAACAGCCAAGCCCTCATAAGTAGTAGATCTGCTTGTTTTTATTTGGGAGCTGGTGGAGCACCCTCCCCCCCATTTCAGCTACGCCATGTCTGTAATCCCAGGACTGGGGAGGTGGAGAGAGCAAATCCTGAAGATCATTAGCTAGCCAGTCCAGCTGAAGGCTAGGTAGTTCCTGGTCCAATAGGACTATCTCAAAAGTAAGGTAGAGATCGCTGGCTCTCTCTCACACACACACACACACACACACAATTGCCTCTTAAAGAGTGGTAACTGCATAATGGATAGACCTTGACTGTCCTCTCCTTCGAGGTGATGATGGAGATTTCCATCCTGTAGCATCACCCTTCTGATGGAAGTATTTTCTTTTTCTTTTTTTATCATGTAGTTTGGTTTCCTGATGATGAGGTCATTCAACTCCTGCACATATACAAAGTCTGTGAAAACATAGGTTACATTTCCCTTCACGTCTGACATACGTGTTTTGAGGATAGAATTCTAGTTCAACTGTTACTCATTTCAGCATGCCCCAATAGTGATGTCAGGGTTCTCCAACCTGCATGTGGGTAACAGTCAAAAAAAAAATAATCTCTCCTCTTTCATCTCTTTGTTTCTTTGTATATTGGGCAGCTTTTTCCTCTGCCACATTGTAAGGCCTTTTTCTTAATGATTTTGGGCAGCATTTCTGTGTATAATGTGCTGCTGTCATGACTGAGTCAGATAATTGGACATATAAGTGTAGAACATGTGTCAAATTTTGGGGAAAAGTCAGATATTGTTTCTTTTATCAGTTTTCTATTCTTTCCTTTCTCGTCTTCTTTGGCTCACATTATGGCTCTGGCAGATGCTGCAGCTCTCCTGCAGATGACGATCTCCTGCAGATGACCATCTCCTGCAGATGACCATCTCCTGCAGATGACCATCTCCTGCAGATGACCATCTCCTGCAGATGACCATCTCCTGCAGATGACCATCTCCTGCAGATGACCATCTCCTGCTGCCTTTGTCTCTTAACTCTAAGTACTAGACATATTCGATCTTTCATTAATCTTATTGAACATATAAAATGCAATTGTAGTATCTGAAGCTCCTGTTTCAATATCTTTCTAATAAATTCCTGTGACTTTCTGGTTAAGTTTGTATTATTTCTCGCTGGGTCATTACTTTTTGCCTGCATTCTTGATTCAGGTTACTGTATGCAGTAGAGTTTACCTTGGGTGAAACAGGTTATTTTATGATCCCTGTGAAACTTCCCAAGCTCTATCTGGGGACATAGATAAGTTACATGGAAACAACCTGATCCTTCTGGGTCGAGCGTTGCCAAGTGACACTGGGACATTGGGGCACGGTACAGTTCAGTGCTCCTTCTCTGGCAGAGTTCCTGTGTGTGTCCTCCATTGTGTTGTGTGCTCAGAAGGCAGTAAGCACAGACACCGGGCAGTGTGAGATCTGAGGGCTACATCTCTAACTCAATGTGTATTTCCTTGGCATTCCCAAGTCCCTGTGTGTATCCAACCAAAATAAAAAGTACCCCAGGTCCCCTGGCATGCTTGGTCTCCTGGCATGTTTCCAGAGCTCTCTGGTGAAGTATGCTCTTAGTAGAAACCTGCTTTGTGAGTTCCGGCTGCTGCTGACCCTCACTCACACCCACAGCACCGACGCCTCCCTTCTGGGAGGAGTTCTTTTTCTAGTTCATAGCTGGGATGCTCTCTCAGTGAGCCGTGCAATTGTAATGGGGTTTGATTGTTAACTGCCTCATTCCTGTTTGCCTCGCACTCGGTGTCTATGTTGTTGGTGCCTATATCCATATGATACTGGGTTTGGCTTCAAACATTTATGTATACCATGCACTCTGAGCATCTTCCCCCAGCTCTGTCCCCTCAAGGACCCTGTAGTCCCTGTATTATTGTTCTAGGAGTTTGTTCTTTACTTCCTGTTCACACACGCACAGTTAGGAGCCTATGGAACATGTAGCACCTCTACGTGAGAGAAAGTTGTGCTGTCTCTTTGAGTTTGCTTTGCATTATTTAATATGTTAATCTTCAGTTACACACATTTTCCTGAAAAAAAATATGATTTTGTTTCTTTTTCCAGCTGGATGGAACTCCATTGTGAATGTATAATGTGGTTTCAGACTTTCCCTTGTTTTAGGACATGGAGGTTGATCCCATCGCTTCACTGACTAACTCTGCAGTGAACACTGATAAGTATGAGTCTTTTAAAAATAATTCATCTGCTTCAAAAGCACAAGATGCCTCTTTTCTTCAAATGACTCTTGTTAAAAAGACAAGCCAGGTGTGGTGGAGAATGACTGTGATCCAGATACTCTGGAGACCAAGGTGGCGGCGTGGTGGTGATGGTGGGTTGCTGCAAATTTGAGGCCAGACTAGGCTACATAGCAAGTTCAGGCCAAGCCCCTCTCCCCGACCAAATGTTCAAAAGATAACAAGTATTGGTGAGGACCAGGAGAGAGGGGAATTCTTCAACATCATTGTGAAGATATAAATTAGTACAGCCATTATGCAAAATGCTATGGGTTTCCTTGAAAATAAAAACAAGACTATCATGTGATCCAGCAATCTCAGTACTAGGAGCATGAACAAAAGAATGAAATCATGTATTGCAGAGACTGTCACGTTCCTTGTTTTATTGCAGCATTGTGCACAAAGCCAAGAAATAGAAACAATCTAGATACAGGAAATGATGAATGGATTTTAAGCGCTGTGTGTATAACAGTGGAATACTATGTAGCCTTAAAAGGAAGGAAATCCTGACGTTTTCAACAACACAAATAACAGTCCTGGAGGATGTCCTGCTAAATGAAACAACTGAAAGCCAGGAAGACAAGCTTTGTGACCCAGCTTAGTGTGGCCTGTAAGTAGAGCAGCCGTTGTGGGCAGTGGGAGAGTAGGTGTTGGAGGGGCTTTTTGGGGGGTGGGAATTGGAGATACTTAGTCAAAGGGTGTAAGGAGCAATGCTTGCAAAAGGTCTGCTTACTGTATGTTACAGTTACAGTGACATACCATGAGCATGCACTATTTTAAGGCTGCTAACAAGTAGATTCTTTTGGCTGCAGAGATGGTTCAATGGTTAAAAACATGTACTGCTCTTGAAGATCTGATATCAATTCCTAGCACTCACACTAGGTAATTCACAACCACCTGTATTTCCAGGGCATCCAATGCCCTCTTACGGTCTCCATGGGCATTGCATTCATATGAACAAACCCACACACTGATATGCTAACACATAATTAAAAAAAAAATAAAAGTTTTGTTTCAAGATTTTAAATGTTTTCATCACAAAAATGGGAAGTATGTGGAGTAATATCTGTGTTAAATAGCTTGATTTGTCAAGTTAGAGTATACAAATAGGAACTCTAATGTATACATGGAGTAAAATATTATATTTATAAACACCCACAATTTTCAAATTTAGTGGGTAATTTTTTCTGAACCAGGATGTTATTATGTAGTCCTTGCCAGCCTGGAATTCACTGTATAGCCTTGAACTTTTCTTTTGCCCCTGTCTTCTAAGTGCTGAGAGTACAATCATGGTTATGTTCTTTTACTTGTCAACAAAAATAATTTTTTAAGAATCCAATTAGTGTACATGTTGATCCTTTGTGGGAAATACAAATTCGGAGTATTATAAACAGGACAGATTTTTGGTTTGAGGTACATGGCTTGGGAGAACAGTTAGGCATGTTTAAGATTTGGGGACTGAGGGGCTGGAGAGATGGCTCAGTGGTTGAGAGTACTGGCTGCTCTTCCAGAGGACCCAGGTTCAATTCTCAGCACCCACATGGCAGCTCACACCTGTCTGTAAGTCAGTTCTCAGGGATCTGACACCCTCACACAGATATAAATGAAGACAAAACACAATGCACATTTAAAAAATAGATTTGGGGTCTTGTAGCTCAGAGTAAGGAAAAGTTGGATTAGAGGGCAGTACTTTTAAAGGCCATCCATTTTCTCATTGGCAGGCTTGTACTCTCATTGCTTTAACATTCTAGGCAATTTATTTGAAAAATTAGGCAAAATTGGGGACTGTTACAAAGGGATTGTTCCTGTCAGTATGTCTTGACAATGTTTCTGAAAAGTTGATGTTATGGTATCTTATATGGCTTCGTTTGAAAGCAGAAAGGAAAGGAGAAAGATAGTGATAATTACACACAGTGATTACTCTTTACACATCGCCTGACACCAGGAACAGTGTGAGCATCTGGGGGTACAAGACTCCAATCACAGGTGTGTGAGGTCCTCATTCTCATGGACCCACAGCAGCATCTGGATTATCCCAGCTTTTCATCTCACTAATTTGCTATTGGGACAGAAGTTGTTCATTTGCAATAAAGAAATTCCAATTTGATGGATATTCATACACTTTTTTAATCAGAAATTTCCTAAAGCACAAAAGTAGAAGTGTAAAAGTCGCCATGTTTCATTTGCTTCATTCTTCAGAATGTTTTTGCACTGAAAGCTCTGTGTGAAATTATTACAAGTTTTCAAATGGTTGAAAAAGAAGATGTATATACAGACGCTCACTGAAAAGGCATTATTTAAAAAAGAAAATCTCTGGTCACCCAGATCTCATGGTAGCTGTGCCCATTCAAGGATAGAGAATTTGCCATCTTTATGATTATTTTTACATCTGAACTTTTTTTATACACCACTTTCAGGGTCATTGGCCCAGCATGCAGTGGGGATGCCCTATGCAATAGATTCCAATTAATATGACCGTGTTCAAGGGCCCTGCATCACCAGTAATGGGTAACTTCTTTCCCCTTGGCTCTATGTGGCCCTTCTTTGTGGCAGCTGCAACCAGGTCTATCATGTCTTTGATAAAAATTTCCGTTCCCCCAGAGAGAAGCTTTCAACTTTATTAAGCATTGAAGTCTCCACATTTGTTCCTTTGTGTAAGGGCAGATCAAATGCGCTCTGTCTAGGAAACTAATCTGACAAATTAGGGGAAAGCTCCTGTACTTTGCCAATAATGTGCTTTGCTTCTGTAATTGAAACCTAAGAACTTGTATCAACGGACTAGACTTATGAACTTTTTAGCATTTAACAAAAGTTTTTATCTTTTTTTTGAAAGTAAATAGAGTTCCTTGATTCTATTTAACTAGTTCTTTAGCATGCTGTGTCCTTTTGCTTGTGGTTAGGAAAAACCTCCATGTCAGTTTAGTGATGGGGGCTGATGATGGAGGATGAAAGCCATCTGATCATCAAGTTTTGTAGAGCAAAGCCTGTGGTCTCCAGTCGACTCCGGCATTCACCACTGTGAAAACTTGAGCAAGACACTTGATGTTTCTGGACCACAGTTTCCTTGTCTCTGAGGAGGAAAGACTGAAGAGGTGGTGGGAGAGAATTCCATGGAATGTGAGGTTCTAATTAGAAATTGTAGACAGAATATAACTCGACATGCCCAAGGGCCCTCACATTTTTGCTTAGATAGGTTTCAGTTCCAGATTGGTTTCGATAGTATGGTAATATCACATCACTTGATTGTACTGAGATTTATTTGGAACCCTGAAAGCCAGAAAAAATACCATCTTCCAAAGGAGAGCCTCACTTCTTCCCAAGTCCCAAGCTGTAAGAATTTGAGAAAGACGCCTCCTGAGAACTTTCTCACCCCCATCTCTCTGTCCCTCGTCCTTTCCCTGATTTCTCTACAACAAATGGGATGCATGTTGTCTCACATAGCTCAATCTGAGGACTGCCTCTGTTACTTGTATTTCCAAAGATTTAAATTTCTACCTTTAAATCGCAGTTTGTGAACTTTCAGTCCTTTGGAGAAGTATCCTTAATTAAAATATTCTTCATCTTACAGGGAACAGAAGAAGCTATTAGCAAATGTGTGATTACACAGGCACCAGCATGTCAAGGGCCCCAAAGCCTTCCTCTGGTCCATGTGTGGACATTGATAGCATATACAGAAAGCTTTCTCCCCAGGCTGCTTACAGCCTAAAGACTGTTTCCCTGTGGAGACTGCTCCTACAGAGGTTAGCTAACCCTGTCTCCTTGCTGTATACCATGACTCCTTTTAGTTCATCTGTTCCTAATAGTAACCCCACCTCCTTGTCCAGCTGGGTGTAATAACTCCACCTCTCTGATTAATGCTATATAACAAATCCACTGGGTTTCTGGGTTGCTATAGTATCTCTAGCAGAGAGCCTAGTCCTGTCTGATTCCAGCCTTTCTGTGGCTCTGTCTGTGTCTTTCTTTCTTTGCTTCATTCTCTTGCCACCCCAGTCAGATCCAGGTCCCTGGAAGCTATCCATGGACATGATATACATCCTGTCTATAGACTTGTTATAACTCTTTACAATGTTTTGCCAGTAATGTTTCAGAATTAAAACGTGGTAACTATTTTGTCTGTCAATTCTTTCTACATATGTAAGAAATTTTGTTGTATGTAATTTTGTTGAAATCCTCTGGTCTGCCTTGAACAGTGACTAGTTCTTTTATTCTTACATGGCTTCATAGCAATATTTGATTACAAGTCAGTGGAGCAATATTCCACTGAATATTTCAGTTTTCTGAATTCTGGTTAACTTCTATACATAGCTGCTGATATTGCAACCAATCCCATTGTAAAAACTACCAAATTCACAAATTCCAAAACTTAAGTTTGGAATTTAAGAGGCTCAATTTTAAAATAAGATTTATTTTTATTTTATCTGCATGTGTGTGTCTGCCTGCATGCCTGTGCATCACGTTCATGCCTGGTACCTGCTGAGGCCAGAAGAGACTGTCAGATTTCCTAGAACTGGAGTTACAGTTGGTTGTGGGCTGCCGTCTAGGTTCTGAAAACTGCACCCAGGTCCTCCTGAGGAGCAACTAGTACTACATACCACTGCACCATCTCTCCAGTCCCATAAACTCTCAGATTTTTGTTACAAACAATAAATGCCACTTGTTTTTCTTGAAGGACCAGACTTATATTTATTAGGTAAAAAAGTCTTCATAGTTCTCTGCCTAAAACCTCACCATTTGTATATATTTTTTTCCTAATTAATTCAATATTTCATGACCATGAACATTGGTGTCACCCTGTTGTGCAAGTTTCTTTCCATGGAGAGAATCAGCCAATTTCAGGATTTGCCCATGAGTGCTTCTGTTTTGCCTCACAAGGTGTTACTAAAACAAGTACATCTGACTTTTAATATTATTTATTTCATTATTTGCAGAGTCAGCTACTGAATCCGTCCTGTGTAGGCTCTACAAGTGTTCTACTACACCACAGACCCTGGCCTTCCTTTGTGGTGAGAGTCCGTGGGGGTGGAGAACCTGATGGCTGCCAGTGTAGCTTGGGATCACCCTCTCAGTTCCAGTGGAGGAACCCACCATTTCTCATACGATTCCCTTGTCACTGTTGATAATTATTACTAGGGTATAAGAGAAATTGCACTGTACTTTGACCATAAAAGTAACTTTGGGTTGGATGTGGTGGCAAACTTCTACACTCCTTGTACTTAGGAGAAGAAGAAGAAGAAGAAGAAGAAGAAGAAGAAGAAGAAGAAGAAGAAGAAGCAGAAGCATGGTGAGATTGAGGCTAGCCTGGGCTATCTGTATCATAAATTTCAGACAAGTCTAAGTTCTATAGTTTCAAAAGAAACAACCAATAAGAAATTTAAAAAACAAATGAACGAGTAGACACACATAGCTTTGACTCTGAGGTTTTCGGCCAGCCCAGGAATATGTACATTTCCTTTTGGAAATAATTGGGAGAGAGTTTGGTGGAGCGATGACCTTGCCTTGTCCCGTCTCCAGCTTTCACTACTCCTTTAAAGAGGTTAGGGATTATTGCCACTGAGAACTGGGGACCACAACCATTTTCAGGGACCTACTTCTCAATGACTAGATTGTCCTTTCTTGTAGATGGAGATGGAGTTTCCCATCTGTAGAAACAGACTTTGAATGTGGATTCCCTGGGACGCAGTCATTAGTATTGTTGCCTCTTTCTCAGAGTGAGATAATACTGAAAGAAGACTTTCATAAATTCTGATGTAGGGCACATCAGTTATTTTTTGTCTGTGACAGTAACTCAGGGAAAGAAGGGTTGATTTGGCTCACAGTTCAAGAGTCCAGTCCACTAGGGAGACAGAAGAGTTAGGATACATTAACTGAGGCAGCTGGCCATCTAATCTGTAGTCAGGGAGTGAGAGCAGCAGATGCTGGGACTCCACCCACTGTCTGAACACTGCGTAACAGTCACTGTAAGGTGATACACCTGCAGTTAGAAGCTCTGATCTGTTATTCCAACATGGACTCTGGGGAACAGCATGCTCAAAAAGGTCAGTTTTTCAACATGCCTTCAGACTGACCCTTGAATCCAAGTGCTTCCTTTGCCTTCTATCCATTTTCTTTTCCAAACTAGAGCCAGCTTTCTATTGCATTTCGATTTGGGTGCCAGTATTTTTGTTTCTGTGGAGATGGAGTCTTACTCTTACTCTGTTAACACAGGTTGACCTTGAACTCTTGGCAATTCTGCTTTAGCCTCCTAAGTGCTAGGATTGCAGGTCTGAGCTACTGCACCCAGCTGTAGGCCAACATTTTATTGCATGCTTCATTTTTAATTTTTTTCTGCATGTTTGAGATCAAGCCTAGAGTCTCTGCCTAACATAAGTGTAAACTCTGGGCTCCATCCTGATCATGATAGAAATCAATAAGAGCCAATTTCATATGCATGCTGAGTAACTGCTCAGTCACCAAGTTATACCTGCATCCCAAACCAATACTGTTGATTGGTTATCAATAACTCACAACCTTTATTAATTTCCACTATCATTTGTAATAATTTATACTTTGCTATGAAAACAGATTTAAATATTCTGTGTGGTGGTTAATTTCCACAGCCAACTTTGTTGAATTAAGGGCAACTTGTAACAAAGCATGTGCTGTGTGTGAGGTATTAGTTCAGTTCCCCACACCATCAAAACAAAGGCGGCAAAGCCAACACTTTCAAAGATGTAAATGTGTCTCCTGATACAACCATCAAGATATTTATTAGATAAAGATTGTAAAAAATAAACTCATAAAGGCATATATTGAATTTAAAAATTTAATCCAAAACACTACTTAGTATATGGCTCTCTTATAAACATTAAAATATAGACTAATGTTACACTGTTGAGTACACACAGCTTCTAGGAGAGGACAATCTGACTCTCCACTGTGCACAATGTATTTCATGCTTGTGTAGTTTTCAAGAATTGTTCATACACAGATGAAATGACATCTGTCACTATTATCCTTATCAAAAATGTATTTCCTGAGAATGTGGAGATTTTTTTTCTAGGAACCAAAGAACATAAAAGCTGGAAATTCGTTCACTGAAACTCAAAATAAGATTTGAAAATTTAAATCACATAATCTTGGAATTGTAGGAGAAGCTAATCATTTTCTTCAGCAGCTCTTAAGCTCCATTCTTCCTTAAAGTTAAAAGTTTTCATAATCAGAAAACACTAGAACACATGAAATGTATGACACAGGTGTACCACAAATTTGTTTTAGAATTCCATGTCTGGCAGATTCTTACAAATTAGAAAGTGAGATTGTATTTTAAACACATTAAGAAGAATCCTGGTCTAAAAGAATCCTAAAATGGATTCTATCTTAAGGAATTCCATTATTAATCACAGAATTCTCTCTAGTTATTCCCTGGACTTCTAGATTAGGCATTTGATATCTTTAGGCAAAATATGCCATCATAAGAGCCATGATAAAAGCAAGTCTTTTAATTTACAAATTAGAGTCATACCACATCATTTTATATGGAAGCATCAAGAAGGAGCTTCCTCCCTTGCACAGGCATCTTTCACATCCATTGGCGTAGCAGACACCATCAGCTGCTTCCTCTTTCAGGAATGAAAACATTCAGTATGTTTTGGACTTTTATTGCTTTTTGTCTTGTTGCTTTCTCTGTTTCTATATTGGTTGCTTTGTTTCAGTGTCTTCTCCCTTGTTTCTTTTATACACCCTTGGACAGTGCTTCTTCACTGTCCATGGGTGTCCTGATTCACAGATGTTAGCCACAGAGGTCCAAACCCTAATTACAGAACAAGCACTCCCAGTAGACAGGACTTCCTCTGCAATTCTGCTTCCACATTCACACAAAGGATGGTAATATTCCAACTCCATGTAGGTACAGCAAGAGCTAAATAAGTACATGTAAATAATTTAGACTGTTATCTGGTATGTAGGAGGTACATTATGAATTTTTACGTGTGTATGTATGTGTTCAGATGCACATATGTGCTCATGGAGGCCAGAGGTCAACCTCAGTACCTTGTTTTTGAGATGAGATCTTCACTTAGCCTGGAACTTTCTGGTGCCAGGCCAATGATCTTCAGGGACCTACCTGTTTCTTTCCTGGCACTGAGATTACAAGCCCAGCACACCTCACATGGATTCTGGGCATTGAACTCAAGTTCTCCCAACTGCATGGCAAATACTTTATCAACTGAGCCATGGTCCTAGACTCAGTGTGTTTTCAATCTCATGTTTATCCAGGTAAAGTTTCTCATGCTTTTAATCTCAGCACTCATGGGAAACCTCACAAGTTTAAGGCTAGACTGGGTGGCATATGGGCTTTAAAGTAAGATCCTGTGTCCAAACAAACAAAAAACAGAAAGAAAACCAAAGCAGCGCTGGTTTTGCTCTAAGTGGTGAGTTCCTATGCACAAGGTCTAGCCTGTCCCTTGCTTAGACACATGTACTCAGCTCTACAGTGTTTGTACTCTGTCTGAAGTTGTGCTTAGAGTTGAAACCTGAATGATTAAGATTTCTCTTTCTAGCCCCTTTCCTACTAGTAGATTACCTTTAAGACAGTAAGACAGTACAGTCATTCCTACCCCCAGGGGGCCTTACAAAGACAATGAGCACCCACTTAAAACCTTGCATAATTTAGAATATGAAAGATTCATAAAACATGGCAAAATAAAACACTTGGTTTCAATAATTAGCATGGCCACTTCACATTGCCTCTCTGCCAGCCTAGTTGTTTTGTAAGTGAAACTTTAAGCCCCAAATAATCTTATGTGCTTTTATTATTGTATGTTTCTGTAACATGATTAAGGTCTTTAAAAAAATCACAACATACCACAAATTGTCTCATATTTTTCCTTTTTCCCTTAATTTGATTCCTTCTAAAAGAATTATTTTTGTGTCTGTGTGTGGGTATGTACAGGTGAATGCTGAGGACCAGTGAAGCCAGAGCTCCCTGGAGTTACAATTACAGACATTTGTGAGCTGCCATGTGGGTGCTGGGAATCAAACCCGGGTTTTCTGGAAGAGTAGACGGTGCTCTTAACCGCTGAGCCATCTCTCCAGCGCCTGGCAATTTTCTTTATTTTTAAATGTATGTTTTGTTTTAAAGATACCCCCTCACCCCCCGCCTGTCGGGGCTCAGGGTCCTTAGCCTTTTCACTGCACCAGAATTAGGCTATCGACCCAGGTTCGTGGGAACCTGTATGTAACAATAGAATCCTCTTTCTTTACTGCGTGTCCAGACTCCCTGGTGGAGATGGTGGGAATTCTTACGAGCGGGCATAACACTAACCCTAACCGTAACCCACATGGACACAGGTTGCAGCCTAGACCTCTGGCATCTGTGTGACTTTTGGTGGCAACATGGGCCACAGACATCAATGTAGACCCAGCTGTGGTTAAGACCATGAACCCAGTCATGGTCTTAGTTAGCAACATGGGCTTGGATGTCACCATTAAACCTGTGGCAGTGCAGGCCACTCAGATCAGCATGGCCCTGGTGGGAGCATGGTTCTTGGACACCAACAGGGCCCCAGGTGGCAGTACAGACTACAGGCTTCTGCATGGAACTCAGTAGTGACAGGAGCCACAGATATCAACTCAGGCCCCCTTGGCTGCTTGGGGACTCAGGCCAAGATTAGGCTCTTGGCTGTAATCTAGGCCTGGACATCACCTTGGATTCGGGTGACAAGCAGACCATTCACACCAGCCTGTTCCTCAGCATCCTTACCTCTTCAGATCTGCCTTTCTCCTCAGCCCATGAACCTCTCAGCCTCTCTCATTTCCACTTTTCACCTTGTACTGTTCACAATATTGTCCCGGAGCTATTGCTATTGTTCTCACAGCCCAGGGCTAAAGATCCCGTGGTGCTTGGCTGAGTCCTGCTCAACCCACCAAGGCCTGGTGCTGAGCTGTGGATGTTGTCTTCTCCTGAGTTATTGATTTTTTTTTGACAGGGTCTTACCATGTAGTCCTGGCTGTCTAGGAACTCAGTGTAGAGCAGGCTGGTCTTGAAGTCACAGAGGTCCAATGGCATAGTTACAAAGAAAACTCCCAAATACCATCTATAAAAGGTGCTTTTTGTTCACCTTCTCTTTGCATTTTTTTTCTCTCTTACCAAATGCTATCATTAAAAACTTTGGCTTTAGTTTTCTGTTAAAAAAAGTAAGCTAAAGCATTTGGGTTGTACTTTCTTTCCTTTGAGAAGGGGGCGCCTGGGCATGGAGCCCTTGGTCTTGCTTGTTCTGCTTAGATGTCTTAGGGGCATTTTTATAGCACTGTAGAAAAGGAATCAGAGTTTCTTCCTGTAAACACATTTTATTTTTGTTAAGTTTTTAATTTAACATGCAGGATAATTTGTTTCATTACAACATCAACACACACATTTGCTGCTGTTTGCTTAGATCCTTCTCAAATCTCCTCACACATAGTTCAGGGCTCTGTCACAGTTCATCCAATCAGAAAGCTTTCTGATGGATGGCTATGTTCTTCCCAGTTGCATGCTCCTAAACACTTAACTCCCTCTCATTTGGAGTTTACCATTTTCTGTGGGGTAATTTCCTCATCTTTGCCCTCAGCTGGTGTCAAGTTACTGACATCTTGTCCTAAAGGGAGGGAGATAGAATTAGATGTGACACACAATGACATCTCCAACACTCAAAGACAATGCATGAGAATAATCTTAAGGGCAGAACTAACAAGAATCAGAATAATCAGAAATAATGACCTTTGCATACTTCCTACTTTGTTTTTCAAAGTGGGAAGTATTCCTAACTGGCCATATTTGACAATGGGTTTACAAAGTTTCTAAATATTTAACAATTAATTCTTGCAAGTGGGATTGAGCAGGTCTGGCACACCTGTGAGCTAACACGAGTTATTTTCATGCTAAGATTCTGCAGGTATCATCTGGGGATGGATTTGAGAACTGTGAGGTGAGTCCCAGAACAACGCATACGCTGTCCAGTCTCTTTGAACGGGGCTACCTTGCTGGCTGTCCCCACCAGGTCTGAGGTGTTTTGCTTCTCCAGAGTTCTCAGTTCTCATGCTGTTAAGAGTTTGAATTTGGGAGGGGGCTGGAGAGATGGCTCAGCGGTTAAGAGCACCATCTGCTCTTCCAGAGGACCCGGGTTCGATTCCCAGCACCCACATGGCAGCTAACAACTGTCTGTAGTTCCAGTTCCAGGCAAACACCAAGGCAAATAAATAAAGTTTAAAAAAAAAAAAAAAAAAAAGAGTTTGAATTTGGGATTCAGGTTGTGGCTTAGTAGAAAAGCATGTTTAGGATGCATAAGATCATGAATTTGATCCCTAATATTAAAAAAATAAAATGATTCTGGGTGCTTTAATACTCTAGGTGGGGTTTATTGTTTTGTTTCAGTCAATTTGACACAACTGGAGTTGTATGGGAAGAGAAATGCCTAGAGAACTTGCCTATGGAGGCATTTCCTCTTTTATTGTTTGCTTTTGTTTTTTTGAGGCAGGGTTTCTCTGTGTGGTCCTGAATGTCCTGTATAGCAGGCTTGCCTTGAACTCACGAAGACCCTCTGTCTCTGCCTCCCAATTTTTTTTTTTCGTTAAAGATTGCTGTGGGATGTTCCAGTTCACTGTGGGCAACCCTGTAGTCTTTGTTTTTTGAAACAATTAAGCTAGACTAGCTAGTCAGCAAACTCTGGGACTCCTCCTGTCTCGACTTTTTTTCCATCACTGTCTATTTTAGAAAATTAGTTCAGCAAGTACTTTACCAACTGAGCCAGTCCCCAGTCCCTGATTATCTTTTTATATCTGTTTATCTTAAGGTGTGTTACTTTTGTTTATGTTCTGGAACATTCATTTAATAATGCAAAGATGTGTTATTTTTGCTTGATTAACTAAATTCACCTGCGCTCAGGAGGTGGAGTCAGCAACTAACTGACCGGAAGTGGTAGGGAGGGCTTTGAAGCTCCATTAAGGAGAAGCAGGCTGGCTTTTCCTGGGAGACTCAAGCAAGGAGAGGAGGTGGCAACTTGCTCTTCAGCCTCTCTGAGGAGCAGAATTCCACCTCAGCCTTTGAGTCTTGAGTTCTTTAGCAGGACACAGATTTCCTTCATAGCTTTGAAAGAGTTCGGCCATCGCAGCGGAGCCCGAGCTGGTAGTAGTGAAGTTGCAGTTGCTGATTAGGACAGTGGCTAAAATGGCAGCGACAGTTTAAAAAAAGGACAAGAATCAGTCATTACAGATGTCTCCCGCCCACCATTTCTCACATGTGGACTAATTCTTAGAACATTATTTATTCTTTCTCAGTCTTGATAGAAATCACCCCAGGCAGACCTATACACCTCCCCACAGTTATCAGGCTTTCTATTTTTTCTTCCTGTATCCGCTTTTACCTTTTCTTATCCATTTTCCCAAATTAGCCAGAGGAATATTTCTAAGGTAAATACTCTTATTCATCTGCCCCTGAGACTCTGATGGCTTCTGAATGTACGTTAGAATTTAGATCCTGAGATCTGAGCCCAGGGAGAGAGGCCTTCCCTATAAAGGTGCATCTAATTGTAGAGGAGGCAGGAGCGAAGGAGAATGGAGAAGGTACGGACAGGTACACCACTGAAAGCTGAAGATGTAGTTAAATGGACACGGACTAAGGTTTTCGTTTATTTAGCAGACACACCTAGCTTAGCAGAGCAGAAGCATACGTGTAAAAACCAGCAGCAGGACTGAGCAAAGCTAACCCGGAATGACAAGCAAATGCAAAAGTTGAGAAAGATCTAAACAGCATCTAGTTTCTGAGGCTTCCAGTACATTAAAATAGAAATAAATTCCAAAATATGCTGTAGGACATATGGGTACATTTCAAAGATACATGCTTGCTTCTTGAAACTTAAAAAAATAATAGCATAGTTGGAACATATACAAGGGCATTACAGAACTCCCAAAAGATTAGTTTATAATACACCTCAGGCATCACCTGCATGTGTCTTTGTACTGGCAACAGGGCACAAGGTTTTCTGGTTTTGTTTTGTCTTTTTTACATTTCTTTTAGAAACAAGGTCTTATGTGGCCTAAGCTGATCTTGAACCTGCTATGTGTGGTGGTTTGAATAAAAACGGCACCCACAGACCCATAGAGAGTGGTACTGTTAGGGGGTGTGGCCTTGTTGGAGTAGGTGTGGTATTGTTGGAGGAAGTGTCTCTGGTTCTCTTCCTGTTGCCCGCCAATCCAGACCCAGACATAGCACTCTCAGCTCTTTTCCAGCACCAGGTCTGCCTGCACACTGCCATACTTCCTGCTATGATGATAATGGACTAAACCTCTGAAACCATAAGGCAGCCCCAATGAAATGTTTTCTTTTATAAGTAGTATCATGGTCATGGTGTCTCTTTACAGCAATAGAAACCCCAACTAAGACTTGTAAGTTGGTGCCAGGGACGGGGTATTGCTGGGATAGGCTGACCATGCTTTTGTTTGGGGGAATGTGAACTAGGGAACTTTTGTGCCCCTCCCAGATGCATTAGATAGGAGTGAATTCGCTTTAGATTATTCATTACTACTGGCCATTGTTATTTGTTCATATGCCTCTGTAAACAAGCTTTTGCTAAGCGTGGCTTGTCTCTGTGATTGAACACTTTGACTCTTAACCCTCAGAGTATAAATTGTCTGATGCTCTAAATAAAGTTGGCTATGGCATGAGGCTTTAATCTGCCTCATTTTGCACTTCATTCTCCCAAGTTTACACTGCCAATTAGAGCAGTAAACTGCTATGAGCTGCCATGTGGGTACTGGGAATTGAACCCAGATCCTTGGGAAGAACAGCCAGTGCTTCTAACCCTTGAGACATCTCTCTAGCCATTTGTTTTTGTCTTGTCTTGTCATGTTTTAAATACAGAGCCTAAGACTGTAGACCAAGCTGGCACACACTTGTTTGTGTGTGTGAGTGTGTATGCATTTGGAGGTCAGAGTCTTCACTTTATTATTTTTTAGTAATTTTATTTTTGACAGTTTTATTCACACACATCTTGATCATGTTCACTTGTCACTCCTCCTGACCCATCCCCAGCATACCCACTTCTAATTTCTTCTTTAAAAAAATATTTATTTTTATTTTATGTGAATTAGTGTTTTACCTGCATGTATAACTGTGTAAGGGTGTCAGATCTTGGAATTACAGACAGTTGCTAGCTGCCATGTGGATGCTGGGAATTGAACTCAGGTCCTCCAGAAGAACAGTCAGTGCTCTTAACCACTGAGCTATCTCTCCAGCCCAACCCACTTCCAATTTCATATCCTCTTTTATTTTCTCATAATCCCCAGGCTCTAGTTAGTTCTGCTATTGGGATAGTGACTGATTTTGTTGGTTTGACCCTGTGCATGTAGCCACAGCTGCTTCTTATGACAGGCTGTCACACAATGCTGTTCATTTTCCAGCTCTTACATCCTTTTGGCCCTCTTTTTCGTGACATAGAGCAGAGCACTGCACAAACTTCCTCAGAAAGCTTCTTGCAGTTGACAGAGAAATCTACAGCTGGAGAACTTGCAGAAAGTGAGAGACTTTGGAACCCTCAATCCTAAGTAGGATGTTTTTGTTTTTTGTTTTTGTTTGTTTTGTTTTAATCAAATTCCTCCTCTCAAGGCTCAAGGATTTAGCATAGTCCAGTGCAGGAAGGTTATAAGAGTCAGAAGTGGGGCTGGAGAGATGACTCAGTGGTTAAGATCACTAGCTGCTCTTCCAGAGGTCCTGAGTTCAATTCCCAGCAACTACATGGTAGCTCACAACCATCTATAATTAGATCTGGTACCCTCTTCTAGCTTGCAGTCATACATGAAGGCAGAACACTGTACATAATAAATAAATCTTAGAAAAAAAGTTAAAAAAAGAGTCAGAAGTGGTGGAGTATTCCAATAAATAGTATCTTCCAATCACAACAGGACTGATATACATATATCTGTACATACATGTACAGATATGAACTGATAGAAACTGTGACATCATGCCCAAGATCTGCACAGGTTCAAACCAGACAGAATCTCAGCACCTAGAAGAGAAAGTGGACACAAAGTCCTGCTTCTAACCTAGAAACTGTCTGCTATTGATATCCTGGGGAAGGAAAATCTGTTTCCCTGATGGGGTGACACTGGGTACATCAACTACACTCCAGGAGAGGTCCATGCTAGGAGTAATTCACCTAAATTAAACAGACTCTGTTTTTTTTTTTATTTGTTTGTTGGATGTGTGTTACCAATGTTTTTGTTTGTTTTGATTTTTGTTTTTTATCCTTTTTTGTTGAAAGAGAGAGTGAGGGGCTGAAGAGATGGCTCAGTGGTTGGGAGCACTAACTGCTCTTCTAGAGGACCAGGGTTCAATTCCCAGCACCCACATGGCAGCTAACAACTATCTCTAACTTCAAGATCTGGCACTCTCAGAGAAATGCATGCAAAACACCAATGCACATAAAATAATAAAACTATTTTTTAAAAAAAAGAAAGAGAGAGAGAGTGAAAGTGAGAGAAACAAAACGAAACTGGGTAGGTGCAGATGTAGGGAGGGCCTGGGGATAGAAGGGGAGGAGAGAACATGATCCAAGTATATTGTCTAAAAATTTTTTAATTTAGCTATCTCTGTAACATTCATGCCATTATTATATGAGTGGGTACATCTTACCTGGCATATCGGATTATAGCATGTGGGGTCCATCACTGGGTAAGACCACTAAATACATTTTCTGCCCCAGTAGTTTGCATAGTGCCTTCTGACACAGTGAAAAGTTGGTTTTCAAAGAAGTTTTCAGGTCAGTTTCAGCTGTATTTCTTTGTCCCTCAGTCAAAGTGAGTTGTGTCTTCATCAGTGAAGTATTACCTTCTAGTTCTGGTGGGCAGCTAAGAGCGATGGAAATAGCTTGTATTATGCCCCTAGGATTCCCTGACCAAGAGCTCTTATGGAGGTGTCTCACACTGGCACTGAGATTTTCTTTTAATAACCAGAGTCTTCTGGGGACACCTTATTTTTTGAGACTATGCCTGTAACTGACCATGGAGCTCACATTCCCATCACATCCGCCTGCTGCAAGCTCCAGCAATCTCTCCATTTCCGCTTTCCCAAGGCTGACATTACAGGTGTGTGCCTCCATGCCTGGCTTTTACATGGATTCCAGGGGATTGAACTCTGTTTCTCATGCTTGTGCCACAAGCATTTTACCAACTAATCCATTTCCTTGCCCCTTCCTATTTCCCATCAGGCAACACTATAGTTTTGTGTATGTTACCAGAGAGCCTGATAATCAGGTTGGTTCACATCATGCATTACTTAAAGTATAACCTGGAAGGCCAGATTCCAGCTCCACTTTGGCTGCTTTCTAGCTTACAGACCCAGTCAACCATTGGCTCTTAAGATTCCAAGGGTTCCTCTTCTTCAGGCTTCTAAGCTTTCTCATATAATTTGTAAGAACTCCACATCACTCTGGTAACCAGACAAAAATTGATGTGATTTTTAAAAGCTAATGTAAGATATTTACATCTATTATGAAGATTAATATGATGTTAAATATAATATGGTTTAACAAATGCATCAATATATGGGAGTAATATATTATCTTATTAATTTCATCAGATCTCTTAAAAAACAAACTTCTCATTCAGTATTTTGAAAGGCTAACCAAGGCATAAGGCCAGAAAATCACCATAGTGTTTGTCATTTGTATGAAAATATATGTGTTTATATTTTTAAGTTTAGGATTGCTAATTTACTGAATTAAAAAATTTAATTTATAGGCAATATTAGCAAGTTTCCTTTCTAGCTAGTACTACAGAGAACTCCAGGTCCATGGAGTGTCCATGTCTTAGAAAATAAGGTGGTGAGTAATTGAGAAAGATAGCAGATATTGACTTCTGATCTCCATATGCACACACATGCACATATGCCTGCACATACCACACACATACACCTAAATATACTGCACACACACATGCACAAAACAAACAAAAATTCTAGAAGTAATTTGTAGAAAAATTTGACTTGAACAAAATTAATGTATGCCACCAATGTGAATGAATGTCCATACATTTCACGGCAAAGTAAGTGTGAGCTTCTTTCTTCTATAATCATCTGAAGAAAAGTAGGTCATAAGAGCCAAGACAGGGCTGGAGAGATGACTCAGATGCTGTGGAATCATTATTTTGAACATTGTGAAGATGTGTTGTTCTCATTGGTTTAATAAAGAGCCATTGGCAAATAGGTAGGTAGAAAGAAGTTTGATGGGAGAGCCAAACTGAGAAAACTTGGAAGAAGGAGGACATGGTTGTCAGCCAGATGCAGAAAAAACAGGAGATGAGCATGTTGTGCTGAAAAAAAGGTACTGTAACATGGTAGAGTGTAGATAAGAAATATGGGTTAACTTAAGTTGTAAGAGCTAGTTAGTAACAAGCCTAAGCTATTGGCAGAACATTTATAATTAGTGATAAGTCTCTGTGTCAGTTATTTGGGAGTTAGCAAGCAAGATAAAAAAGTCCTCCTACACTCAGGATCTAAGAGTGTTGTTGCTTTTGCAGAGAACTTGGATTCAGCTCCAAGTGTCCATGTTGCAGCTCACAACCATCTGCACCTTCAGTCCCAGGAGACCTAACACCTTCTTCTGGCCTCTAAGGATACTAAGAATGCACATGATACACATACATGCATGTAGGCAAAACATTCGTATGAAGAATTAAAAATCTTAATAAAAGAATAATCTAAGTGAGACATGTTAGCCTCACTTACACAGGAGCTGAGGTCATAGAGATAACAGGGATGGGTATAAATAACTGGACTAGACTGTCACAGCTTCCAGAAAAGTGAAAACAATTTCATTGAATGACCCATTGTGTGCTGAAATTTGACACAGTCCCTTTAACAGAAAGGACAGTTCCTAAAATGAACTCTAATTTTTTTGAACAAAGGAAACAGCCTTGATTCTTCAAAACTTTTCTTTTATCAAAGTTGAGCCTTCAGATATCAAAGGCTCTAAGTCTTGGATGCAACAACACCTTATCATTCCAGGAATTGGCTTCTAGATGTGTAGGATCATTGTCAGTCTTAAGAAATAAAGAATTGGATTTCCAGGAGTCTGGCTGAATTTAGAATAAGACTGAGATAGGGTCCCTGACCTTAATATTTGCTCAGCTGTCTTTCATGGCTGCGCTTGTTCCATTCCATTTGTACAAGGCAGAGCCTTCTAACCCTTGGCACCTGCCTGCTCAGGTTTGCTTCAGGCCAGGTTGGAGCGCCCTGCAGGGAGGTTATAAGTGCAGCCCTTGCTACCAATCTCCTCACTGGTGTTTAGCTATTTTCTTAAAAAATAAAAGAAAAAGAAAAAGAAAAGAAAAGAAAGAAAAGTAAAAGAAAGCTACATTTAAGCCCCATACTAGAAATGCAAGTGTTGGTCACTTATTTTAAAAAAAAGAAAAAAAAATCTAAAGCATCTTAGATTTCTACTTCTATTCTCTTTGAAAAGGTCTTTTTAAACTTTTAAAAACATTTAAGAAATATTTATTTAAGTAAGAGTTAATTATTTAAATAATTATATTAAATATTTATTTAAAAGAAGTAGGAGAGGGCTTGGGAAATGGCGTAGTCTCCAAAGTCCTTACTTGGCAAATCTAAAGACCCGAGTTAAATCCCCAGAACCCACACTTTTTAAAATAGCCAAGCATTAGCAGAACTTCTAAGACCTCATTGCTGAAGACTCCACACACCGTACTCACAAAGAAGCAGCTGGGATTGGGCTAGACCCTTCCTCCATCCTGGAGAGTGTTTGAAGTTCCAGATGGTGCTGAGCAAGCTTCTGGAAGAGAAAAAAACATCAAGGGTCAGGAGATGATGAACTACCATACCAATTGCCACATTCACAACATTTGTAACTCCCATTTAAGTGAATCTGTTACCATCACCCTCTTCTGTCATCCCCAGGCACCAGGCACACACATGGTGCACAGACATACATGCAGGCAAAACATTCATATAATAAAATAAATGTTAAAAACACCCTGTGACTGGAGAGCTCATAGGCCCTGATATTGCATGCATTCTATTTGGTATTCTGATAAAACCTGGAGCCAGATATTGAGGAAAAGCGGAAATATCAGAGAGACAAGCTACAGCCACTTCTCACCCAGCCAGCTCCTGAGGCCAAAGCTAGTGGGTCCTATCTCCACAGTCCTCAGACTGACTGGGCAAGCAGGCAAAGGGAAGAACCTCTGCCTTCTCCTCCTTCTCTGCACCCCACACCTACTTCAGTTCCTGGATCAATTTTCCTAGTGGTGGATTAAAGATGGGTTCCCCCACTGCCTGCCTCTGTTTGGCCTTGAACTCACAGAGATCCAGTCAGATCTCTGCCTCTGGAGTGATGGGATTAAAGGCGAGGGTCACAACTCCTTGACCTTCAAGACTTGACTCTCTCCTCTGATATTCCAGACTATTTTTATTAAATATACAATAAATCACCACATCCTAAGTAAAAATTACAACTATTACTAATACAGTATGAAATTCCTTTTAAATATGGATGTTTATACCACAAACAAATGATGCTTCTGCCTTACTGAGACAAGCCTCTCCTTACAGGAAACTCACAGCTGTCCCAAATGCTGAGAATAAGTGACAGGAGATTTAGACTTCTTCATCTAAGGCTTTTAGACATGGTCTTTATCAGAGCAACAGAAGAGGAAAACTAGAAGGAGAAGTAGATGGGGTGGAAGGGAGATATGAATGCAGGGGTGAGTGTGAGAGAGTTACACATGGGTGTGTGTGAGAGTTACACATGGGTGAGTGTGAGAGTTATACATGGGTGTGTGTGAGAGTTATACATGGGTGTGTGAGAGTTATACAGGGGTGTGTGTGAGAGTTAAACATGGCTATGTGTGAGAGTTATACATGGGTGAGTGTGAGAGTTATACATGAATGTGTGTGAGAGTTATACATGGGTGAGTGTGAGAGTTACACATGGGTGAGTGTGAGAGTTACACATGGGTGTGTGTGAGAGTTATACATGGGTGAGTGTGAGAGTTATACATGAATGTGTGTGAGAGTTATACATGGGTGAGTGTGAGAGTTACACATGGGTGAGTGTGAGAGTTACACATGGGTGTGTGTGAGAGTTACACATGGGTGAGTGTGAGAGTTACACATGGGTGTGTGTGAGAGTTACACATGGGTGAGTGTGAGAGTTATACATGGGTGTGTGTGAGAGTTAT
>PVIH01000061.1:0-17161 GCA_004025045.1 Sigmodon hispidus
AGGGTGGGTGGGTAGCCATGGCGAGGGTGGGTGGGTAGACATTGTGAGGGTGAGTGGGTAGTCATGGTGAGGGTGGGTATCCATGGTGAGGGTGAGTGGGTAGCCATGGTGCGGGTGGGTGGGTAACTGCCATAAGGGTAGATATGCACTAGACTGAAGGAGCTTAGTCAAAACACAGACTCTAAGTTTGAATCCCACTGGGACCCTGTCTAGTCTTTAAAACCCTGGGCAGCCAGTGGCAGGACGAGCCTTCACAGCAGAGGCAGAGGCCCTTCACAGATTTACATAGTGTGTCCCGTCCTGCCCCCTCCCAATACCTGTATGTAATCTGGTGCTATCAGTGTGAAGACCTTGGGGTTTTTTTGAATGAGCCCTACACCAAATATATTCCCTCTCTACCAGGGAGGAGTCCCTAACCACTGTGCTGCAGACTCAGGGGACATTTGATTGTCTAGAACACATCAAACAGCCCAGGTCTCCCTTGTAAAAGTTTTACAAGAAAATCATTGAAGATCAGCCCAGCCTGCCTTTTTCTCCCCTCCTCCTTAGATGCCAGCGCTGAGCTGATATAGCCTCACCACACTTTGGTACTGGCCTGTGAGAGCGCTGGGCTGTTGAGCCAGCGGCAGGAGCCTCAGCCTCCGGATCGGATCGTTACTTAGGCTTGCAGGCCACGGCTGTGGGATCTAGTGAGTTGGACATATTTTATTTAACCAGCTTAGTAAAAGGTAATATTCAGCAGCTGTGATCTATAGCAGAATTACAATTTTCAGGTCAAGGAGGGATTTTGATATTAGGAGGTTGGGCAGGATTGCTCTGAAATCTCATGAGCTGTCTTTAAAAATAAATGAGAAAATAGGTTATCCAGGAGTCATTGTAAGGGGAAAATCAATAGGCGGTGTCTATTCACTTGGGCTATCAAAATCCTTGAAATCTGAACAAAAGTTTCACGTTTAGTGTGCTGGAGGTTTTGAAATATCAGCAGCGGAGCTCTGTGGCTACGCATCCGTGGTGCTGCACATCCAAATGAGGCCAGCCCCTGTGAAGCTGCTGGGTTCCCTCTTAAGATGGGGAAGGAGCCTGGTGACTGAATGAACCTCTAGAGACTCCTGCAGAGCTCGATGTCACCCTCTACTTTGAGGCTGCTTCCAGTACTCGCAAAGAAAGCATTAAAGGTCAGAGCATCCATGCGTGTGGTGTGCCCCTTGCCTACAAGGGTGGAGACCACACATCTCACCTCACACAATCCACTGCACACACCTTGGGATGGAAACAATCTCCTCTCGGTGAACTCGGACCTGCTGAGGCTGTCTGAAATGACAGAAGTTGTCTACCACCCAACATTCATCCATGGGATGTCTACCCCTCCCTCCCACTATGTGCCTTGCCCATTAGGGAGGAAACAAGGAGAAATTAAAACAGCCTGTGAGAAGGAACTAGCACCTGAAAGATGATCAGGTTCATCTCCTCAGACTGAGGAGTGAGGCCTTTCATTTGGTGTCTCTCATTCTGGACGACAGCACAGGTAAGATTTAGTTAGGAGAAGACAGACGGGCTGGCAAGCTCCTAGACAGAAGCACCAAACTGGGAAAGGGCCTGACATGTGGGAACCAGAAAGGAGGTGGGACCAGACTGACCATGCAGGGCTGGGCAGGGCAGGCCGGACCATGGAAGGAAACGTGATTAGAAACATTAGGCCAGATTTTGAACCTGATTTTCATTTTCAAACTATTGCTCTATCTGCTGTGAACTGAAACAAACTGCTAATGCTAGAGGGACCCACCAAGGACTGGTCCAGGGGAGAAACGGTGTCAATGGATGGGGTGTGTGGAGGTGAACCGCCCTGAGTGCTTCTGGAGAGCCTGCACTTTTCTGTGAATTGGTGATAACCAAGGGCACCAGGCAGTGCTTCTGCTCACCAGTGAGCCCGCCCGAGCCTTCCTGATTCAGATCTCTGCCCTTCAGATTCCATGCCTTCATTTACCACCACTGTGGAGGTGGGGTCTTCAAGGATGACTCAGCTACCCAGGAGTTCACGTGGAGCCCAGGATCATATGTAGACTGGCTCCTGTATCATATATGTTCCATTTCCAAATTTCTGTGGATACTATTTTAACAAACTCACCCAAGAACATTGTATCATACCAATAATCATTTAATAGCCTTTATTTTCTCAAGTAATACAGTTTAAAGAGTTGCTTTCAGTGTGCCCTCAATTTTTTTTTTTTTTTGCTGCTTTTTTCTCTTTAAAAAATTTAAATTTATGCTTTGACAATTTCATTCCCATGTATAATATGCTTTGATAGTATACACTGTCTCTCGGTAATTCTCCAGCCCCTCCTATTTTTATGTTGTGTGTGTGTGTGTGTGTGTGTGTGTGTGTGTGTGTGTGTGTATCCCAATGAGTTTAATTAGGAATTCTTTCTTGAGCACTGGGCAGGGTAATTTACTGGCATCTCACCAGTGGAAAGGTAGAAATTTCTTTTTCAATACATTTGGCAATGAATAGACTCAAACCAGTCAACCAACCCAGATTGCACTTTCCACTGCCCTTGAGCTAAACTCCAAGACAGGAAATTCCCAGGTTGCTGTTGGGGGACCTGGGGAGGCAGAGATGATGTTATGTGACTTGTGTTGCATTCCTGATTTTTGATTTAATATTTAGTATTAAAAAGTAGTTTTAAGGCCTTCTTAGAAAGAATATTTTAAAATATTTACTTTGTGTGTATGTGTGTGTGTGTGTGTGTGTGTGTGTGTGAGAGAGAGAGAGAGAGAGAGAGAGAGAGAGAGAGAGAGAGAGAGAGAGAGAGAGAGCAGGTGCCCAGAGGGAGAGCTGGATTACATTAAGTTACTAGTATCCTGGATGTTGAGTTCTAACCCTCTGTAGAAGCCGTATATTCTCTTGATGGCTGGGCCACTTCTAGCACCTAGAAAGACTATTTTGTAATGGATACATTTGGGCTGGGAATTGAGCCTAGAGACTTGAGCTTGACACATGTTATTTCACTGAGCTGTGTCCAGCCCTTGATTCTGCTAGGTTTGTCTCTATCTCTGGAGTATGCCTGGCCCAATATTCCCAACAGTTTCCCCTATGAAGTCCTTTCATCAATGAGATAGGTTCTCAAACTGGCCTTGTTTTCAAAATCCCTCTGCCTCGGCCTCCTTGGTGTAGGATTATAGGAGTATGTGGTGCTCTTGAAGTATTTTAAACCCTTGATTATGAGGAAATCTGTATAGAAAAAAACAAAACCCAAACCCAAAGAGCTCTAAATAATAAAACTTCACAAACAGTATTTCTCTACTATGCTACACTCCTATATGTTTATATTACCTCATGATGCATGTTGCAGGGCTAAGGGAAGAAGAGCCTAGGGGTGTCAAAAGCCTAGACAACATGGGAGACCCTGCCTCCTAATCTTAGACCAGGGCCAGGGTGGAACCATAGCCCTACTGGTAAAATGTTCGCCTTGCAAACATGAGGACTTCAGTTTGTTTTCTCACAACCTATTCATGAGAGAGAGGAAGAGAGAGAGGGAGGGATGGAGGGAGGGAGAGAGAGAGAGAGAAAGAGAGAGACTATCACATTGGCACATACCTATAGTGCTGGGGAGGCCCCGGAACTCACGGGCAGTGTGCTTCGTGAGCTCTAGGCAATGAGAAACCCCGTCTCAATAAGGTGGGTGGCCCTTGAAAAATGACAGGTGGTGTTGACCTCTGCCCTCCACATGTACCAGTACATACATGCACACACCAGGAAGACACCAAGACACCATACAAATAAAAGCAAGACATAACCTTGAACATGAATGTCCTAAGGGTCACTATTTTTAAAAAGTGACAGTGTACTGTATTCATAGTACAGGATGCTGAGTGAAGACTTATACCTACCTGACAACTGGAAAGAATGTAAAAGAAGCATCAGACTTTGGAATTACCTTGTTTTATTCCCCTCACCCAATGAGACAAGTTAGTTCAGTAAGCAGCCATCAAATGTATTAATTGTAGTAACAGCAGGTAGAACCACATTTCCCAGAAATCTAACAAAAATAAATGCTGAAATAAGTTACTTTGTGGGATACAGCAACTAAACAAGCACTCTAAATATTAGAGATAAGCATGAAGTTTCTGGGGAAAGAGGCATTGTGGAGCTGGGAGTCTGCAGGACTTGGAGCTAATTCCTGAGTGAGATGTAAAAACAGCAGTGAATTAATACGCACAGGCCAGCCTATGTCCCTCCCCCACCTGCTGAGTTCCAGTGTCATTTCTCCCCATCCCCAAGACAGGCCTGAAGCACTGCTCCTGACACCCTAGCATAAGCGATGCAGATAATGTAATCGGAGCATCATTAGGAACCATGAAATTGCAATTCCTCGGGGGAGAATTGCTATCCACTCAGTTACATAAGAAGAGCGATTAATTAGTGGATCTCAGTTTAACAGACTATGTAGTACATGGGTTCTAATCCCACTCTGGAGTGGCTTTCAGGCCTAATGAATTACTTTAGGAAAAGTGAGCTGCAACCAGAAGACATCAATCAAAATGCCCAAACCCACTGAATGCTAACCTGACAGAACTATCATGGGGCAGAGCTGGAAAAAAACAAACAATTGTTAGCTCATTTCATCTAGTCCTCAAGATGATGGTGTTGGATGATCACTCCAAAACCATCATTTTAAAGTGATGGCACTTTTTCAGAGGGACTTGATGTTACTTTGGGTCTGTCAAACCTTTGGATAATTGCATCCTCAAATGTAAAGCAGACAGCAAGGCTGCCATGGAACCTGCATGGTGGGGGCATAGAAAATGGTTCTCAAATGGGTATTCTTTCCTGGAAAAGAGCCATAGGATCAGGGCTTTGGTCATTCCCAGGAGGATTGCATCACTTGCTCTGAACCTGACAGGCACTCACTCTCCTTGGCCCTAGGACTTAAGATTGGACACAGCATCCTAAGCCTGGTCTGAAAGTCCATTGGTTAGATGAGAGGTCAAGGCTGGGTCTCTACATAGCGTTAAGGTCTCAGCTTTTGGACCAGATAAAATCTTATTACATAACTTGCTTGGATTCCAAATTGCATCTCTGGTATATAAAGCCTCTGTGGGATGTCTATGTGGGGTTCCCAGTTCTAGGATGCAACATCCAAGGGGAATTCGTGAGGCAAAAGCACAGTCAGTTGTGGCTAGACCCTCATGAGGTCTGAGTGTTCTCCTTTGGCTTTAAGGCCTGCTGGGCCACATAGAGAGAGCCTGTCTTAAAATGCCAAACAACTACCAGAACCACAAACACAAGAGGACAAACAAAAAAAGTAAACACCAAAACAACAGACCAAAGCATGGGGCTGGGCCACCAAGGTTGAAGATTGGCATGCCACACTAGCTCTTAAATCCCCTCAAACCCCCTACTCATTTTATTTTCTGGGACAGGCTCTCTCTGTATACCTGTCTGGTTTGAAGTTAGTAATCATCTGGTAAATACCTCTGTGCTTATCTGGCTTCCAGGATCTTATCTGTCCTCATAGGCCCAAAGGGCATAGGATATTTGAGGGCAAGCTCAGTGTCCTGTCAGGGTTTCTGATAGGGTGACAGATGCACAAGAGAGATGTTCACTCATCTGACTGGTCTGGTTCTCCCTTCCCATTTGCTGGCTGAAGAAATCAGGGAAGGTAGAACATGTCTTCCAGAGACCACACACCAGACCAGTGCATGGCTGGATCTAGAACCCTAAGACCTGGTCTCAGGTTGGCTCAGAGGAGGTCAGGACGGACAGTGACCAAGGTCTCATTGGTCTCCCTTCCAGGTTGAGCCTGGCTATGAATGTTCATTAGTCACAACCAACAGCTCTCAGAACCATGCCAGAGATGCAGCACCCCGTGGCATTAGCAGCAGAGAAGTTTCCAGAAGTCTGTTGTGGGGAGCCTCACAGTGGTGCCCTAATGATACAAACTGTTTCTCACCAGTCTTTTGGTGGGGAAAGTGGCTGTGAAGACACCGCTGGGGACAATGGTTGGAGATGCCTCTCTCAGGGACCCTGACTAGTTCCACCAAGATACTAGCCGGGGCCTTTCCCCGCCAGTTCCCTGGGGGCAAAGACTCAACATGCCTGGAAAAAGGAGCCTAGCCATCAGGGAAAGAGTCAATGTCTGCACACAGTGGAAACTTTAGCACCAATGGCCTGAGGCCAAACTATCCAGATCACCAGCTCTGTGGATTCTGAGCTGAGGGTCATGAAAGTCTGAGGTCTCGGAGTAAGAGTAGAAATGGAGGGTCACAAACAGAACCTCCCAGTGTGTGATGTTAGAAGTGACATATCTTTGTGCAGGGGGACTGGAGGCCTAGAAGCTCTCCAGTAAATGCTGTTCTTCCTCTGAGACCCACAGGACTGGGTTGACCAGTTTGGCCCTGCAGCAGATGGAGATCCATGGGGTTTCATCACTTCAATGAATTGCCCAGCACACATACTAGCTCTGAGGACCTCCTCTTTCTTCACATAAGAGTTTAGAGAGGATCGACGTGGGATGAGATACGTGGTTGCATTTGTTGGGGTGCCCAGGCTCCTCCTGCCTCAATGTTAGACAACCTAATACCAGTTTCTTCACTGTTTTGGAGAGGGGATATGTATGGAAAATGATACAAATTCTGTTTCTCTCTCCCTTTCTGCATGGAGGAGGATGACAGAGAAGCCTGAGACATTTCCTCCATGTTTACTGTTCCTCACTTAGCATTCACCTCGAGCTAGCCCGGAAACACTCCCATGCTGCACCTCCTAGCCTCTTGGCAAATCTTTTCTCTTTTATGATATTTTGGGATTCTGTTGCCAAAGTCAAACTTTAAAAAAAAAAATGAAAAGAAAAAGAAAAAAACCCACTCTCCAAGTCAGCCCTGATCTAAACATTCCCTATTATTCCTGTATCTCTCTCAAGGGTGGGTCTTGGGTGTAAAGACAGTAGCGATGAAGACCTATCTGCCTACAGGTGAAGAGGATTCCTGTTTGCTTTCTTATGGATCTTTGTAAATGCAGTTACAGAAACTGCAAGGAGGAAGAACACCAGATGTTACATCTAGAATGTTCTTTGCTGTGCAATTCCTGGGGCAGCAAGGGCAGAGGCCTCTCCATGACAGTTTGGGATTCGGAGAATGACATATCCAAGATCATAAGACAAACTGGGGTGCTGAGAGTGTAATGCTTTCAGACCTCTGCCTGGCACCAAGGTTTTCTGACTTCGCCTTTCAGTGTGCCAGTAAATATTCATGGACCAGATGAATAAATCTCATTACACTTCTCTTTGGAGAGGAAGAGGTTAGATTATTTAGTCTTCTTATCCAGGACCATGATGAGCTCATTGGAACCACCTGCTTCTCCTCACTCCAGTGCTTTGTCTCTCTCTCTTCAGAAAAGCTGCTTCAGATGGGTGGGCTTGGTCAATGCCAAGACATGCAAATTGAGCATGGTTAGGTCTCTCTGGGACAAGGCTCCTAGGCAGCCTGGGGATCTACTCAGGGCATAAGCAATCCATTTTGGACCCTTCTCCATATGCGGAATTGCACAGCATAGAGGCCTGGAATTTCACTGGCTGTGAGCTGGGATGAGATAGGCTGGAAATGCTGATGGAGGGAAAGAATGCCAGACCTCAGGGCCACCTTTCCTACCTCCTGTGCTCACCTTACACCTTTCTTCATAAGGACTGCCAAGACCTTCACCCATCATCCCTCATCGGTGGAGCTATCCTCAGACTCCGTGTCTGTCAACCTGCCAAGAGTGCATGTTTGTACGGTCCTCTAGGGCAAGACAGCGGCCGTGACTCTACTACCCCAAGGGACCAAGACAGAGAAAGCTTCAGTGTGTTTACTTACATACTTCACCCCACAAACACCCAAAATGGGGCCCAGAAGACAGGCATACATTTCAACCAGAGAAATACGTGGCTAGTGCAATTGAGGCCATTTCCCCAGCATCCTCGTCAAAAACCAAGAGTGCAGTGGCGGGATTTCAGAGTGTTCCTGTCCCAGCGCCTAGCTGACCTCACATTAACTAGTGTGTCCCTTCAGGGGCAAAAGCCTTGGGACTTTCTGTATAGAGTAAAGCTATAACTGGGACAGGGGAAGGAACAGGGTCCCCAGAGAGCCTCAGTAAGGTATGCCAGGTGCTTAGCCCAATGAGGGCCTTTTTCAGTCGGCTCAGGATCCCTCTGTGGCTTGGGCCCTTGATAGAACCTTGTGGAGAGAAGCGCGAGCCTAAGGATGTGTTCATTCTCTACTCTAGGGGGGCTCATCATTTTTAAAAAAATCTGTTTTCCTCTAACAAGGG
The DNA here is from genome assembly GCA_004025045.1 of Sigmodon hispidus. Classification (NCBI taxonomy): domain Eukaryota; kingdom Metazoa; phylum Chordata; class Mammalia; order Rodentia; family Cricetidae; genus Sigmodon; species Sigmodon hispidus. The sequence continues at coordinate 8,303 of PVIH01000061.1, forward strand.
CATTTTGTGGCAAAATAAGTTGAAAACAAAAACTTTGGGGCATCGAAGCTATGCTGAGCTGTGGAGAAGCACCTGGGCTCCCCATGCCCTGCCTTCCTGGCACTGCCTCCTCCCGAACACACCTGGGGAGGCCCCGGGAAGAGCGAGGCTGCAGCGCGGTCCGTCCGGTGTGGTCCTGCCCTTGGCGGATGCTTAGGCTGCAGATCAATACCGGTGGAGAGGCAGCTTCGCTCCTTCTCGGCCTCTCCAGCTATTATTCATGCCAAAGGGCCTTGTTTGGATGAAGGAAAGGGGGTGGGGTGGGAGTTGCAGAATCACAGGCCTGCGCTCTGCCTGTAGCTGATTCCCCTCACCTGGACACATACCCCTCCCCCCCCGCCGCTGCCCCCGTTTATGTAGCATAAGGAGGCGATTCAGAAGATGGCATGGGCAAGTTCGGCATGGGTCCCTGTGATCCCCTCACTGGCTCCTCTTGAGGAAGGGCACAATGGGCTCAGGATGCTACTTGCCAGGATCTCTTTTGCGCCACAAACCAGCTCCTGGCTGGAACTCCCAGTTCGCTATCGGGACACCCCACCCCCACCCCCATCCTGCTTTTGCCACTTGCCTCTGGTAAACAAGCCCCGACTGGAATCACAAGAGATAGGACTGTCACAGGCTCCATAATGGTAAGGGTGATCCTGGCTGCCTCCACTCCAGTAATACTCATTTTCTGTCTGGGCTGGATGCTCCTGGCCACCTTTGAACACCACCCATCTCTGTGTGGTGCCTATTGGCTCCAAAACCTTTACGGAGCTTTTCCCCTGGTCACCATGGCTCACTGGTCATTACAGGGACAGCCTGGCAGATGTCACCAGGCAGGGCTGGATGCATCACAAGTGAGGGACAGATACAAGAGTATTTACTTAAGCTTTAGATAAATGGGTCAGGTTTAAAGTCAGCCCATCACATCATCAGGTGAGGCGGAGATAGAGGACAGTTTCTTGTCTTAGTGGAGGTGGCTTTACCACATGATCTTCCTTCCCTCTGGAAAAAGTGGTTAGAGCTTGTCTTCTGCTGGGGTGTGGAGGTCACTCTGAGGAGGTGAGCTGTCATGTGACTAATATACTCTAGTCACCAGAGCCCTCCAGACCCAGGTATGTTCTGTTTCTACATCCATAGTGATGAAGAGACCTGAGAGAAGGAAGGCCTTATGCCTCCAATTGGCTCATGACTCCTGCAGGTCCATCTGGGATCTGCCCGTGAGAATGGGAGAAGGGCCTATTGACAGGATGGAGAAAAAGCATCCTTGTCCCACATCTTTACCAGAGCACCCAGCTTCGAGACTGTGGTTTCCATAGTTACATAAACTAAACACAGTGGTGATCAGATATAACACGGGGACATGGCCGGAGGAATCCACTGACTTCTGATCTCAGATGACCGTGACTAGGCTTTGTCCTCTCTGGCCTCTTGAGGTTCCAGCCATGGAAAAGCTGATCAATTCACCAATGGCAAGCCATGGGAAGAAAAGGGGTGGGGGGAAGGTCAATCCTTGCACAGGGCTGCTCCTGTCAGCCATTAGGGAAGCATGAGTTGTAATGAGCTTCAGTTGACTACAGAGGCCTGAGACAGCTCAGCACACCTTCTGGTGCCAGCCATCCAGATTCACACAGCTCTCTTTGCGCGTTCCCTGCTCGCCCTCACTGCAGACCACAGTCTCTCACCACACATTCAGCTGAAGGAGAAGGCAACGGCCTTCCCTTGGGCTGGGGTCTCAGCCGTTCCTTTGCAAGCAGTGTGGGCCAGGGACAACCTTCAGTCTCTGGCTGTGGACTTCTCCAGACACATTTCTGCCACCTCTGTTCCCAAGTGCGGAGTGCCCAGAGAGGCTAAGTAGTTCACACCAAAGTGATGAGGAAATCGTCACTTGTACTTAATTCTCAGCTACGTAGACAAACGACTATAAATATTTATGACAGGAAATTTCATTATTTAAAAATTCTCCTCTAAATTTCCAGTGAGCGAACTGAAGAATGCTTGCTGAACAGGTTGCAAATTAAGAACAATTATTTTTCTCTTCTGCATTTAAATATAACTTACAGCTGGAGTCATTTAAAGGGGCTAACATCAACCTTAATTAAATATTAAAGTGTGCCTGTACCTGCTGCTATTGCTGCCCCTTCGAATAAGATATAACCTATTTTTGACAAGTTTTCATCTTTCTCTGTGGAAGACACTACATGAAACCAAATCAGTGGCAAAGAGGAGAGTAATGAATAATCTATTTCATATTCCAACAGTACCCAGGGCTTGGAGTGGAAAAATATTCAGTCAGATGATGGCAAGAGGCTGCTGGGTACCACATGACACGGCTAATGTTTAAATAATAATAATAGAAAAAAGCAATAAACAAATCATTAGCCCTTAACAGTTGTTTAATGCAATTTGTTAATGAACGTAATGGCGGGGCTGATAATGAAAGACAATAAAACCGTCTAAACAGGCGCCAAGTCGCTGGCCATGCGCAATTATTTCCTTGTCAAGTTTTTATGATTTAATGAGCCCCTCTGGGACTGACGGCTGTCAGTCAGTCGTGACTTTTTGACACCATTACAACTTCAAATACAGCAGCAGGCAGGCTGTTTTCCTCGGATTTGAAATACTGAAATGATCTGACAGTTTTAAAGAAAAGATGTGCAGAGAGAGAGGGGAGAGAGAGAGAGAGAGAGAGAGAGAGAGAGAGAGAGAGAGAGAGAGAAAGGCAGTGCTTGCCTCTTCCTTTTTCCCCTCCTCCTGTCTTCTACGAGTTGATAATCTCTGGATGCTGTTTGGTAATGAAAACCCAATCACTGAGGTCATTATCTGATGAGGTTTTTGGAGCAGGCAGGCTTTTCTCTCTATTTCTTTACTTAATGACAGCCCTCAATGGGCTTGCCCCGCATGGGACGGCCAGAGCCGCACAATTTTGTTCGCCATTAATTTCAGCCTTTGAAGCTCTGGGCTCAGAAGCAGTAGCAAAGCAAACCCCCCACCAAGCTGGTTCCAAAATAAGACAATCCAGCCTGCCTGAAACAGAATAGCAAATGGCCTCGAAGCCCAGGCCTGGCCACTGACGTCAGACCCACTGCATCTGCAGGCATCCGCCTTCAATACGGAACATTTAAAACTCTTTACAACTTAAGAGACTTTAATTAAATTGCTTTTGATTCTGGAGCGGGGTTGCATCCGCTTTATTTATACTGTCCCAGAAACTGTTTAGTCTGCATGAATTTTATATGGTGAGAGCTTCCTCCTCCTCTTCCTCCCCCATGCTGCAATCTCATCCTCCTACCTCCCACACACTTCTAAACAAAGGCTCCCAACTTGAGAAATATTCAACGGCTGAACGCTACATAATATGAACCTAGAACCTTCCACACACAGACACCTGCTTCAGGTTTTCGAACTCTCTTCCTTCCCTGATGGGGCAGAGAGGGAGGGAGGGAGGGTGCTGCCTAAGCCACAGGACTCTGTGTTCTTCCCATGGTATCAGGAGAACAGAAGGGGGTCAGGGGATTTTCGTGCCAGTGCCCTCTCCCAGTGGACCTGGCCTCAGTGAGGTGGCCACTCTCTAGGGGATGTGATGGAGCTGCCAGATCCAAGGGTTACATGTTCACAGATTTCCACTCCCAAATTCATTGGCGATAGCTCAAAAAGAACTTGGCAGAGAAAGCCATTGAGAGGTGAGTGGCAAATGTCCCCCTTCCTTCCCTCCCTCCTCTGCTTGTGTGAGCACAGGTTTCAGAGAAATACTTAGGGGCTGGCAAGTGCCAGTGTTCAGCTCCACCCTGCTTCTTAGGTGGCCCTGGTGGCCAGGTGGAAGATGGAGGAAGGTGGGAGAGATGGTTTCTCACCCTGAACTGAGAAACCCATTTCTAAGGAGGCCACCAGAGGCCTTGGTCTACTTCACCAGCATCAGCGCTGCAGACACTGGCGGTTTATCTCCTTGCTTTTTAATGGTTTCTTTCATACGTTTAGGATGCCAGAATTCAGTTATCAGAATCAAAGCTCTTGGTGAGCTGGTCCCTGAAGCTGGCATCAGCGTCAGCAGAGCTTCCGGACTTCTGCTGCCGTTCCACTTTGTTCGGCCAAAATCCCACCCTTCCGACAGAGACTACACCTTTATTTACACAATAATAAATGATTTATCTGTATACATACAGGCCCCGGCCTGTTTCCACAAGCATAATTTCTCTGGTGGATTTTGTATTTCCTCTCTACTGTATAATGGTTCGCTCTGGAGTATGTGTGTGTGTGTGTAGTAGGATCAAGAACAGCATGGTCTTGCTCCATGAGCGCAGGTGCTTAGCATTTTTAAAGAAGAGAACAGGTTTGCTTTTCAAGAATTCAAAGCTTCCATTATATTAAAAAAGACAGTGCCTATGAAGTTTTAAGAAGAACACATTTTGCTTCATGACTAGAGGGAAAATGACCTCAGCTTGGGCAACTTTTACGCCTGATCACAAATGAACTCATTTTGAACACAACTCCCGGTTACCTCAGACAGAAAGGGAAGAAAATCACGAAGTGAGCTGGAGGTTTGAACACACAGAGAGGCCAGGCAGGCTTTGCTAACAGCTGTTCGTAAAAACCCAAGCAGTTCTTTTGCAGCCCTCTGAAATTCTTCGTTCTGTGAAAGGAGGTTAGTGGACATTTCCCATCCAGGTTTTTTCTAGTGGACTGTCTTATGGGACGCTTCCATTTTTATCACCACATTGCTAACTTCACACCAGCAGAGGAGTCCTGCTCATGCTCTCTGAAAGATGCATGCTGGGAGGGATGGAAGAGTTTCTCAAACCTTCTGCATATATGTGGGCTGCTGTTGACTGAGCTCATATTAAAACCGAGAAGATACAGAAATAATTACACAGGTCAGGGGACATGAGGTCACAATGAAATACTGTGCTGATTCTTAAACTGCCAGCAAATTCTGGAGAGTGTGCCATTTATACACACACACACACACACACACACACACACACACACACACACACACACAAACCAGGGAAGGTGCTAAGTCAATTTTCAGTATGAGTGACAATGAATCCTCTCCTTTGCAATGAAGTTGCCTGGGCAGGATGGTTGTGTTCATTTTGGTTGGGAGGGCGGGGTTGACCTCCAGAGCTGCTCCCTGGCGCTGGCCTCTGGTTTTTCTGGCATTTTATCCACGGACATCACAGAAAAGCTTTCTGGTGAAAGGCGGTACGTGACACACAGAAGCTTCTGTGACTGAGTCCTGTGTCCTCTCTGAAACCATGACCTCAGGCATGTCCACAAGGCAAGGGGGAATGGTACCAACGCTATTTTGGACAGAGAAGAGGTTACCTAAAGGCAAATAAGCATTCACCTTTACCTATAGAAAACAACAAATCTGGGCAGAGACCAACCTCAGAAAGGAAATCAACCCACATGCAGACAGGACCAGAGAATATTTTTACACTCTCTGCACTCCAGCTGAAGAGTGGTAAGGGGGAGACAGAGGGTCACCTGGGGCCTGTCAGCACAAAAGAATGATTCATGTGACCATTTTGTCTTAATTACTCAGAACAAGACAAGATCACTGTTTATCAAGAGGCAGCAGATGCATCAGTGTCCTTTGAAAAAAAATGCGATGGCCGTCAGGATGGTGATGACCACGATGATCCCCAGGATGACAAGCAGGATGCGGTTTTGGATGATTCTGTGGGAGAGAAGAAAAATGCACACGGATAAATGAACAGCATTTTGACAAACACTGCCCAAGCCAAGATGGCTAAAGAATCTACAGTGTGGCAGGTGTGTATGTGTGTGTGTGTGTGTGTGTGTGTGTGTGTGTGTGTACCCTAACCCTAACCATACACAGAGTTTCCAGTTGTTCTATGAACAACTCCACAGTGCTTGCAGTCAGGATGCTTACCAAAAAGCTAAGGGGGAAATCAAGGGCTTTCCAGGATTTGGGAACCATGTAGGCTCTTTAAGTGATCAAGAGCCCCATGTGAGCATCTCTTTTTAATTTAGAATGTGAGACAAGCCTCACTTTTTTTTTCAGTGTTTCCTGTGAAAGGAAAAGACTCCAAAGAAATATATGTCAGTGAGGTACTTACCTGAACAAAAATACCCCAGGAAAAGCGAGAGAGACTTAGCAGGAGGAGAGGATTAAGAGGCAAGTGTCAGACCTGCAGCTTAGGTTCTGAAGCCGTCACCTGTCAGTATGGCTCATGGCTTCGTCAAGCCAGGGGGAAATGCTACACATGCTCTCTGGTGCAAATAGATGGAAATAAGAGTGCACAGAAAGTCCTCAAGGTGCCTGGCAAGTGGCTGTGGGTGGGCCCTCTAGGGGATGCTGGGTCCAGCCCAGCCCTGCAGATGCTGACCTCAGAAAGACAAGCAGAGGAGACATGAGCTCTGGATGCCTGCAGTGCGCTTCCGCTGAAGTGATTTCATAATTTGTTACCTCATTCGGAGAAAAGAGGTCGCACACTACAATGCTTTGTTGAGCCTTTCAAAGGGAACCTGGGTCAAATAGCCTCGCCCACGTTTGCTGCTCTCACAGAGCACACGGAAATAGAAACACAGAGAAGCTGGCTGTCTAGCCGGCTGCCCACCCTGCCTCAAGCTTGCAGCAATTCCATCCCACCTTCTCAGAGGTACATGCAGAGTTCTGTGTCCTCCTGTGCACATGGGACCCTGGACAGGGTCTTCCATAGGGAGGGACATGTTGGGAAGAGGCAGGCAGCCTGCACTGGCGCAGGGAGCGGTTCCTTGAATCTTTACAGAGGAACCATTACAGGGTCCCTGCAGCTGGGATGGAGGATGACGTCAGGTTGCAGTTTGGGTGGCATGCTCCTCACCTACCCTTCCTTCTTCACAGCTGGATGGGTACCATCCCATTAGAGTGGCCCACTCCCTGGGTCCCCTAACAGGACCAGCCAGCCCCCTCTCTTCCTGACAGGTTACAAAATGATCGCCATTTGCTGACACGTCTTCCGCAAAACTGCTTTAGTATCCATGTCCACTTTTCTCGCAGGAGATGAATGGTGTACTCTGTCCTCATTTATCACATGAGTCTCGGTGAAGATCTGTCTTGTTTATTTCTTCTTGTCCCACTAGAAAGCCTGTGTCCGACATTAATTCTTCTGTGATGACAGCTAACTCAGACTTAACAGGCCATAGTTACCCAGAAGGCAGGAAGGATTCTCTATCCTACCCCATAAGTAAATAAGAACAGGGCGTCACAGTTCAATACAGTGGAGCTAATTAGGAACACTGAGTGCTTCTACTTAGGCCTTCTTTAAAACTCAGGTTATTTTTCTCCTCCTTTTCCATGGACGGGAGGCTAGTCTTCAGAATGTCCCCACAGCTATTTGCCAAAGTTATTGTTCACATCTCTATGTGCCATAGTCGCCCCGGATAGATTTACAAGGGAAATCAGCAAAACCAAATCTCAGCATTAAAACAGATTCAAAGTATAAAATGTAACAAATTCTGCCATAGGTAACCTGTGTGTCTCTTACACAGGGTGGGTAGATGAGTTATTTTTTCTGTGGGACATGAGCCCTAAGCATCCAAGATGGACCCAGGAAGCTTAACTATGGGGGTTACTAGCAATAAAATAAGCACACGGGAGCCCCCAAATCTCAGCTATTCTTAATTGGGCTTTCCCCTTCCTTGTGCGCCTGTGTCTACGCTGTCCCTGCACTAGCCCTCTGCTGCTCTGGCGCATCTGCTTCCAAAGCTTGGACACCATGCAGTGTCCAGCACTTGGGAGCAGGACAGAGAACTAACTTTCTAAGGGGTATAATGACAGAGTGTGGGCCCTGAGGACTGTAATCATTTCACTTTAAGGAGGAGGTAGGAGAAATCTGGGCAAATTCAACTGTCAAGAAAATGTCAGGGTAGGAAAGGATGAAGGTTGAAGATGAAATGAGCCCCTGAAGTTGGAGCCACCCATGACAGTGTCGTCTCAGAGCTGGCTCCTGGGTGTGCACTGCAGAAGATATCAGTGCGTCCATAGACAGGGCTGCCAGACCTGGGGAGCAGGGAGCAGAAGGGCAAAAGGAGCTGGAACAGAGAGGACTGGAGTAAGTGACCCACCTGAGTGAACCGAGCCGCAGGGAGGGGATGTCAGTGCAGACCCCAGCTATGAGGAAGACTGGAGAAGAGTCACTATCCCTGAGGCTGGGTAATCTCTTATTGCTCTGGGCAACAGGACTAAATGCAGAGTTTGTAGACTTGGGAGGAATCAGAAAAGCCAGCAGGTCAAGGAGTGTGGCTAGTGAGCCAGCAAAGAAGTTTGGGGGCAACCCCAGTGACTTGCTCTTGACTCTGGCTGGGTAAGGGGCCTTGGTATTCTACCAGGCCAGCAGCAAACAGTCTTAATCTCCCTTTTGAAAATGCAAAGTGTGTTTACTCAGTAAATAATTTAAGAAAGAGTATACACATGAAAGAAGACATCCACTGAACCAGCCAGGCTAAATCGCCTTGAGGCAGAAACCCGTGCATTTGCATGCTGCATTCTATCAAGTGAGCATACTGTGGCTTTAAAAGAATGCAGAGGCAAATTAAAAGGAATGTGGGCCCGAAACATCAAAAATTCTCCAAGTTTACATTATGAATCACAGTGCTGTTGATATAAGATGAATTAACCATTTACTTTGAGGTTAAACTCACACAGTATTATTGAAAATACTGATCCCTGTGTGGAACCCAGGGAGCGGTTAATCTTCCATTGGTAGTCTCCTCCCCTTCCAGAAACAGCTCCTGTGTGTGGCATGCAGAATCATAGAAGGCTGGTTCAAGTGAAGGAGGCAGGCAGCCACCTGATCTCCTGCGTGAGGGGCACAGGGACTGTGCTGCACA